>JAOXJP010176835.1:0-12547 GCA_025762735.1 Platanus orientalis
AAAGTGAAATGATACCCACGATGTGTCTCGTCTCACGACGTCTCACAAAGAGGGTCGTCGCAGGTGATGTGAACCCATAATTTTGATCCAATCCAGACAAGGAGGCAGCCACCTGCTAATAACATTAGTATCCATCCTCCAAAATGGGGTTGATATGTTCTGCGACGCCTTTGAGACAAGACACAAGGGGGGTGGGGTCGATTCACTTTTGGGGGTGGTGATGAGACATCCAAAGGTGAATAGGCCCCACCTCTAGTGTCCTGTCTCACGGGACGTCATAAAAAGGGTGTCACAGAGGATATCATGCCCGCTAATATGCTTTTGGCCGATCATGCCTTTTGATTTACTTAAAAGTCCCTGCCTGGAGGATATCCTCTGCGACCCCCCCCCCTCCCCTGCGACTTGGGAGCCGAGACTGGCAACTCCAAAAGTGAATTGATTGCCCTCCTCTGCCTCAGCCCTCGTGGAGGCAGAGGGGGCGTCGCCGACGTTGTCAGGCCGCATGGCAGGTCTTGCGCTATCTTTTTTATCTTTTACATTGACGTTATAACTTATGAGAAGGCCTCACTTCTTATCAATAATGGTTCTGAGGAATGACGCTGCCCCTTCATCTTTACCTTTAGCCAACGAGGTACAATTTTCCTGAAACGGGAGAGGACAATTGTACCTTATTAGCCAAAGGTAAGAACGAGAGGGCAGCATTCCACCGAAGCCCTAATAAGAAGTACGAGGTCATCAATAAAAAAAAGAGAGGCAGCATTCATTGGAGAAATCGAACAATTTTCAGTTTGACTGGAAAGATATCACGCCACTACCGGTCAACGAGGTGTCTCGTAATAATGCAGGGGTTTAAACAAGTAAAAACCGAACTTCTAGGTTGGAGAAGTTGTTCGAGTAGCAGTTCTACACCACACAAACGAATTGTTTTTCGATGCCTGAGCGCTATGAACAAAGCTGGGTACTTTTGGGGCATTAAATAACTCTGACAGCTTATCATTATTCATTATTTATTTTTTAGAAAAATAAAAGTGTGCAAACCATATGCAAAGGGAGAATGGGATTTCATCGTACAGATGATGTGAGTAAAGTATTCGAAAGAATCTTACCAATAAAAAAATTGTTTTGAAGCAAGTGCACCTTTTTAGACTATTTCCGGAGGTCTCAAATGCATCGTGGGTGATGGACCAACATTCTGTGTGGTTTGATAATTGAGTCTTATTAGATCTTTCTGTTCCTTCTCTCTTTCTTAATAGAAGGGAATCTCATGAATTAGTCTAGTATGTCCTTAAAAGTTGAGAGTGAAATCTTGATTGTCAAGGATGCCTTATTCCAAATAAACCTGCACCATTCACATGCCAATCTCTCACCTGCATTATAGATCTAGTTGGGGACCAGCCTATAATGGAAAATTACCTATCACCTCCACCATAAGATTAGGTCATTTTGATATTCGGGAAAATTCTGGGCTTATTTCACACCATATATATATATATGGGCTTGGAAGCTCGGTTGCAAACCAAAATTAAAGGTTTCTTATGGTCAGTGAGCAAGAACCAGTTTCCTTCATGTGGACTTTTTCATAACAGGGAAAAGAATATTTCCATGCATAGTAATTTATTTATGAGGACCTAGTTCACATGTTGTTTAAATGCCCTCCAGTAAAACATGTCTAGTCCTTATTTAGACCCTGTTGTTCTATTGCCTTCAAGGATCCCAACATTTGTAATTGGTTCTCTAAGATAAGAAGATGAAAATAAGACATTCATTTTTGTTGGAGTTTGAGTCAAAGTTGGACGTTTATGTGGGCATCCTATTGCACTTAGAACTCCTCTAGGACTTATCCAATGAGTGTAGATGAATCATAGTAGGAGTTAGAGATCTAAGTGGACTAAAACTCTACCCACAAGACCTCTATATATCATTGTCATCTTTGTAGCTTTGTGAAACTTGTTCATTTCCAAGGTGTTATGCCGAATCCATCTGAAGTTATCCTATATTGATGTTAATTCAAGTGCGTGGGTGAATTCCTATCCTTGTAGCTCAGTCAACATAGAGAGAAATAAACAAACCATCATATGACCTAAAATTAATCCTCTTGTTGAACCTCTATTTGAAGATCAATTTTGAAGTATGAATATGAATGGTTTACATGGCAAGTACTAGCATCATCATCAAAAGACACTTGTAAGAATAACTGTATGCAGAGCCAAGCCAATTGGAAAGAACTACCATTATCGTATATGAGGTTAAGATATCCAAGGACTGATTGTGGCAAAAAGCCTTGGGTTGTAACATGTCTAGTTGGAGAGCGATTTGAAATTGTCATTGTTGGCGGAGCATAAACAATCTTGAAATCCTATGTGATGGGATACATGCCTAAACCACTCACAATTTTTGCAATAAACAATTAAACAGAAGCAAATAAATCAATAATCACTCAAGACGAGGATTTTTATATGGTTTGGTGATGTGACTACATACATGGGAGATAATAAAATATTTCTTCACTATGAAAATGTGAAATTTGTACAAAGAAGTATGTTTTTTGAAAGCCAAAAAACCCATACCATTTTCCCTTGTAGATTCTTTTTTTTTTCTCTTTCTCAAACCCTAAGTTAGCCCCCACCATTACATCTTGAGAAGATTCAACAACTAAAAATAAATATATACCCAACAAATCTCCTCTTTGACTTTTATTTTTAGCCCCTTGAAGATTTTCTGTTGACGTTATTCCACCTGCATTCTTATCAAGACACAAAAGTTGTGATATATGCACCACACTCCACCTTGATTCACAATCTGGAACCACCCTGAAGAAAACTTACACTTATCCTTTTTAGTGAACTCTATACCATATATGCCTGGAACACACTCTACCTTGAACCTAAATTATAACATGCTTGCTATCACCACAAACAACCATTGACCTTGAAGAATCACCACTATATATACCATCAAATCATTTCGGCTATGACACCATCCGACTCGATTATAACATGGTCAATGCACATGTGCAATTGTCTCACCATCGTTTGTCACCTGAAAACCCATAGAGCATATCTTTGCTCAAACTACGAAAAAGGCTTTGCACAAGTGCTTGTTATTCCATGCATCCTATTTTCATCTATCCTTCGAGGTCAAAGGAATACCATTAATCAATGTATTCCCCCTCAAACGATACAAACTGTCACATTTTCCCTCTTTGATTCATCAGGACTAAACAGTTACATGTGATTTTTATGGCTCTACTTGCAATTGAATACCTACAACCCATGAAATCCAACCGATTTAGTGATATTAGATTCCCTTACATCTTTGGGATATATGTCACACCATCAAAAATATGAATCACTTCATCAAATATCTTGATCTTCACCGTTCCAACATCCATGATGTCACAAACGAATTAGTCACCCAAAGAAACAATACTTGTCTTATTCTCTTAAAAATTATCAAAATATTCTTTCTTGGAGCACACATGAACAAGACAATCTAAATCTAATATCCACTCATTATAAGAAAAAATGTCCATACCTTTGGATTATGTGAGAACATTTTTAATGTACTCCTGTTCCTCTGCCAACGCTGTACTAGGATTATCACTTTTCTTTTTATCAGCATGTTTTAGACAACCCCTCTTAATGTGACCATATTCCTTGCAATAAAAAACATTGTCTCTTGCCAATTTCTCAAGACTTGGACTTAGACCTTTTATTTCCCAATCCCGTCACAGATAACCTTCTTTTGCAATTCTCTACCTAATCAATCTACCTAAAATCTTGACCGCTTTTAATATTTAGTTTCCTTATAACATTATTAGATATGAGTGATTTCGTGATGTCCTCTAGGCTTATTGTATCTTTCTCGAACAATAACATTGTCACTAATTTGTCGTAAGAATCAGGAAGTGAGGTAAGAAGAAAAAGGGCATTGTCTTCTTCCTCCACCTTGACATCAACTTTGTGCAGTTGATCCAAAAACTAGTTTAACATGTTTAAGGACTACAACATATTCGCACCTTTTGTCATATTCAACTTATAGAGTTATCCCTTCAGATATAACTTGTTGGTGAGACTCTTTCTCATGTAGAGTTTCTTCCCATAAAATTTATGCCTCATCCTCATCCATAATGTTAAACAGTATGTTATTCACGAGATAAAGACAAATTACGCTGACTCCTCTCATTTCTATGACTTTCCAATTAATATCATCTATATCTTTGGACTTGCCTTTATTTCCTTGCAACACCTTGTTCAAATCATGTTATATTAACATATTCTTCATCATTCTTTGCCAAAGAGTGAAACTACCATTTTCATCAAGTTTTTCCAAAGAGAACTCACCGATGAAAGCCTTATTTCCATCGTGAATCAACCCAAAAGTTTTAGAAAATAACCTTTTGAATAAAAATATTTTTACTCTCCAATTTTTTCCTATTCCTCTCAAACACAAACCTGACTTTGATACTAATTGTTGGCGAAGCAAAAACAACCTTAAAATTCCATGTGAGGGGATACAGTCCTAAGCCACTCATGATCTATGCAATAAAGAATTAGACAATAGCAAATAAATCACAATTACACAAGATGAGGATTTTTGCGTTGTTCGACAATGTGCCTACATCCACAGGAAAGAATTAAATATTTCTTCACTATGAGAATGCAAAATCTATACAAGAAGTGTGTTTTTTGAAATCTGAAAAATCTACATCGTTTTCCCTTATATAGGTAAATTTAAAAGGTATTATGATTGTCATTTCCATTCTATATAGAAAGTACATGGTTAAAATGGTCCTAGTGTCTAGATTGCATGTTTGTATGTAATATTGTATATATAATTGAGTCATGTAAGCCTAGTTCGGGAAGAGCTTCAAAAAATAAATCATGTAAGACTGGAAGAAAGAAAGGACCGTAGCAACAAGATACATGGAGTCACAAAGTAAAATATGAAAGAAATCTCAACACAAGTTCTAGCACATCTCAAGGAGCAAACCACGGAGCTTCGAAGGTAAATTCACACACAAAGGTTGGTAAATGATATAAATGGGTAAGACCAAGCCAATTGACCATAGATGGTACATAGTAGACTTGCCTGTGGCCTTAGAAGTGAGTGCCTCATGCAAAACATAATTAATAAGTCGAAAATGTAAAGAATAGAGAAATTGGATTGATCATAGATCAATCAAGAATCTTGTTGGATAGATTGAGCATCTAGTTGGATCAATTGAGCATCATGCATTTTTTGTTGAATCTCGATTGTGGTAATTTGATCAATAGAGCAACCTAGAAAATGAAGTTTTGTATAGCTCACAAATCTACAATGACTAGTTTTCTGACTGTTGGGAGCCTTCCAAAGTGAGGATTTTTCACTCTCTATATAAAGAGAAGACCTCCTAAGGTCTAAGTATTATTATTGAATGAAGTTATGAGATTATATTGATCCTTGGTTGAGCTATCCATTGGTAAATCCATCTTTCTTGTGTGAGGGGCATTCATACGGGACCCAGAGCTTTGCAACTTTGGTAAATTTGTGTTGGGTCGTATGTAGGAGCTTTCCCAATTTGTAAAATCCCTAGAAAGTGTGGAGAGCTAAACCCAATTGGGAAATTCTCTACACCTTCAACTAGAAGGTCTTTCCAAAGTGAAGAAGAGCTCCATTGTCACATCAAACTGCAAAAAGGCAATAGAACAACAGAAGAATTTCTATAATTCCACTTATTTGAGTCCACTGGAGTCACTAGACTGGTAGCCTTCACCTGAGTCACTGAAAGCAGATTCTTGAAGCTTCTATCGAAGACACTAAAAGCGGTTTGATATGCCCACCAAAGTCACTATACATAAGCTCTCATTGAAGTCACTGGGAGTAGATACTTGAGGTGTCCATCAGCGTCACTGGACATGTACTCCCATCAGAGTCACTAGGTGTGACGCTTGCTAGGCATGTGGATTCTCTTCGAACTTGTAAGAATTTTAAGGTTGTTGATATTCTTATAATAAATTAGGAGATAATCTATTAATAAAATCTCAGGGAAAAGCTTTCAAGAATAGAGTAGGGACTGGAGGGCTGCTGAACCACTATATATGCTTTTGTTCATTTTGTGGTTGTGTCTTGTATTATATTGTTTGTATGCCTTATGATTGATCTAAGCATAACAATACTTGCATGATTCACTTGAGTAAGTTCCACTGCATTATTGGTTTATCAAGTTAAGAACTTAAGTGAAATTATTGTGCTTGATTGTTAAATTCTTAACAAGATTACAACCATAAACTAATTTGGAGTAATTAATTATAAATTGGAAAGATCCCATTCATCCTCCCCTAGGATCATTCAGGTATAGTGCCCCATAGAATTAGGAATTTCAATTGGTATCAAAGCATACCTATAATTTCAGTGCACCCCCTCACCCACACACTCTTAAACCCTTAAAGAAAACCAGCCACCAAGAACTATCCCTTGCGACTCCTCCTCCTCCTCTCTCTCTTTTTCCCTAATTTTATTAGGGTTTTAATTCCCTTTCGGAGCCATCAGTACTAAAGTCTCCTATCTTCTAAGGAGTCTTTAACTCCAAGTTAACCCCCAGCTGTTGGATCTTGAGAAGATCCAACAGCTGGAAATAAAGACATACCCGACAGTCATAGATGGCTTAATAGGCCACACTTGAAGTTGCCAGATCTAAGATGCAACAACTAAGCCTTGGTCACAAACTTTTAATTAACAGGAAAATAAATGCCTACGTCATATACACATGTTAATTAAAGAAAATAGACCAACAATAAAACTAACTACTCTATATACACTGGTAAATATGCTCCTTTAAAGGAAGCTTCCAAGGTTGCCGTTACATCCTCTTCACCTCCTAGCTAATAAGCTGGGGAACAACCTTTTGTTTATTTTTATTTTAACTCTTAGGATGCCCCATATATATGAGATAACCTTTTATAAACCTAACCTATCAATGATGACTACACTTTCTAAAGACATTTTGAGGTGCTATGCCACTAGCACTCTCCTAATCTTAACACATTCCCATCTTGCCATATAAAAAACGTTTGAAAAGATCAAAATCTTTTAATGTTATATACCTTCTAACATTCTCTTACTTGGTCTCTATCCGAGGAAATGTACAACTGTTTTGCAAACATTGACTAAACTTATTTACCAAAAAAAAAAAAAAAAAATTGACTAAATTTGAATAGCACCGGCTAATCAGTACAAAATATTCTTTAATTGGTTCCTGCATATACTAGTGCGTTCTTTATCTTTCACTTATTTATGGAAACTCTACTAATACTGATCATGAAGGTTAGCGTACTCCTTAGTTGATGGAAAGGCATTTTCATAGATATCGCACTAACATTTGTGCTATAATCGAGTCACCCATACATGTACAGTCCAGACTTTGTGTGACCCTTTTGTGAGAATATTGTCAACTGTCTTAAACTAAACATGCTCTTTGTATACATATATGTGCATGCAAACCAAAACTTAAATATTCCTTTATTAATCAATCCTAAACAATCTACGGTACCATAACTCTTGAGTGAAAGTTAATTTTAAACTTCAATACCTAAAAAAAAAAAATATTATACTCCATGTGGACTTCACATATTGCTTCCCAATCAATCAACTTCATCAACTAAATACCACAACAACCTATTAAGCTAAATTTAAATAAGCACCAAATAAAGGCGTTCCCATTGAACATACCATTCTAGCTATATGCATGCAATATTATATTCAATTATTTATTTCGTCTACAACTCAACTAAATTATCATACAAAAGTATTTAATTAGTAAAGCAGAACCAGTGTCTAATAATTAATAGCTTCAAAAACCTCAACTAAAGTTCAATAAGAAATAAAAAAAATACTACACTCCCACTTAATTATGTATAATATTTTATCATATTAATTTAAGCTGCATTATTTGTCATCTAGTTGATTCCTTTTTCTCCAACCATTTCGTGTACTTAGAAAATATTTCTTGAAATGTCCTTTAGTATAAGCTGCATTATTTGTCTGTTGTGGTGAAGGTGGGTACGACACCTCCAAAGACTTTACCAGCTTAACAAGCAGCTATCTTCTCGTTTGTTGTTTCTTTTCAACTCCTTAGGAATCCAAGTTAAATTTCTTCCATTTGTCCTGAATATCCTTAAACTTCTTATTGTTGGATTCCAACACAACCACATGAGTTGATCTTCATTCTTTCTTCAGTCTATCCTCTTCTTTCACACACCATTAAAAGAGCCGATATGCTGATAGAAAGTATAGCAGGTTCACGACCAGTGGAGACACAGGATCACACTCACCATATTAATTCAAACAAAGATGAGTCCTGCTTGAAAGATGGTGCTGATACATGGTTTACTTGTCAAGAATATGTTAATGCACTTTTAATATTTCTATCCCACTACACAATATCTTTTGAAGATACATCGTACATTCGTCATGGATGGACACCAAGGTGATTTGATCCCCCACCAACTCAGTCTTGTTCTCTGCGATGGTATTAGAATTTCAATTGTATTGAAAGTCACATCTTAGCAAACGACATCCACCATCTTGTATTCTCCAATCTAGAGTGGCATCTTTAAGCTCAGCAATCTCCACAGCAGCCCCACTACTTTCCATCACTAGCACTAAAACACAATTATTAATCTTGATTCCATTAAACTCAACCTAAATAAATTCCTATTATGGAAGTCAAGTTTTGCCTTTATTTCGAAGCCAAGAAAAATGATTCGCTATGTTGATGGGAGTGTTTCCAAACCTCCCCCATATCTCTTAAAAAGAATGGGAGAACATCACGGTGACTGAAAACCCAGATCATGCATCATAAGAATCGATAACCCACTTTTGATAAGTAGGATTTAAGCTACTCTAAATGAGGAAGCATTGGCCGAAGTTGCAGGACTTGCAATGTCCAAGTAGGTACTTGACATGCTTGAAACAGTTAATGCCTAACAATAAAAAACCATGTGAATATCATTTAAATAACAAAACAAAGAGATTCCATCGTTTTTTATTACTTGCGTGAGTTTGGAGTCTTTGTGGCTATTTGGCTGCTCAATCGATTGTCAGCTTTATGATGATCATGACAAGATCTTTAATCTCCTTAGGCCCTAGTGGATGCCTTCAATTGAATAGAAAAGAAAATCCCACAAGAAGAAAACAAAAAGAAAAAAAAAAAAAGAATCATGAGAAAACAAGCTTTTCATGGCAACTAGACAGGGCCTAAGGGAATAGGATATGATTATGAAATCTAGTAACCACTATGTTTGTAAAACTTCCCCCTTGTACAATTAACTAGCCCCTAATTTTTAGGGACAATAAATTAGATTCCATGCCCATTATCAGGAGTGTTGAAATAAGAATAATAAAAGTTCTTGTGTTCAAAAGCATGGTCTCTTTGGAAACTAAAGGGGTGATAATAAAAGGAAAGCCAGTTGATTCAACAGTTGTTGTCACGCCCGAAATCCACACATGGAGATTGGGGTAATAATGCTCCGGTGTCACAGATCTCAGAGTGTGACATTACCCTTTCCTTGCAGAAGGGGTTTCTTATTTACTTAACTTATTTATTTGTAGCGTTTATTTTTTTTTCCATTCTTTTGTCCAATTATTACCATCAATTACCAAATATTTACATTGGAAGCATATTCATAAGATATTACCATCCATCCATAAAGTGCAACGGAATATAAACATACATATTCTAAACTATGCAACAGAATATAACAAGAACTTCCAATATCCATATCAAATAATTGATAATCTCATCCATCAAACTAAATGTGCCCATAAGCACCTAAATAGTACTATCACACAGGCCATCCAAATAGGCCAACATCATGTTCTTCACTTCAAGTAAAACTACTAATTAACCAGATCAAACCATGTCTCAAAATCCAAACTGTCTCATACATGAGTGCTGACAATAACAGATAAAAGGAAGTAACAGGGATGGTCCATTCCTCCCCACGAACCGTCTTTCTAGACTAAACCTATAAAAGATCCCGTGCTATAGAGTGCCATATAAAAGGGTGTTAAAAACATAGGTAAGCTATAAATCCCGTGAGAGAACATACATAATGTCACACAGAATAAATTGGATGTCACGAGTACTAAACGATATCAGATCAGAACAGATGAATTATATAAGAATAAATCTAACTACAATAATAATCAGAATCTAGTAAAGGTTTTAGAAGTTCATAAGCTGAATCAACAAAAGCTCATAACTAAAACAAGTAATGTGTAGCTTATAAGAAAAGTGCAACATGCAATGCAGATGTTCGTTTTAAAAATACTCATAAATAATTAAGCCTTAGTACATCTCAAATAGACTGCCTTAGCTAATAGATATCAAAACTGATGCATGCTCGTGAAAGTCTAATGTAACTCTCAAACTCGTATAACCCATGAAGGGTTTATAAAAAAGCACACATCGGATCAAAACAACTCAACCCATGTAGGGTTTCTAAACCAAATCTCATCAAAACACCACGTAACAAATCCAACAGATTAGCCCATGTAGGGCCTTTAACAAAATTGAAATCATGTAACCCATGTAAAGTCTCTACAAAACGAAAATCTCATGTGACCCATATAGGTCCCTAAAAAAACTGAAATCTTGAACAGAAATGGTAGGCAACTAGTGTCGTCTTCACCTATTAATGCCACTCAGTGATTGGGTCTTAAATTGAAATGGTTCAATAGACCAATATAACCAGCAAAAATCCCCCAAGGCGTCAAGGGTTAACCCGTAAAAATCTCCCAAGGCATCAAGGGTTAACCCATAAAAATTCCCCAAGGCATCAAGGGTTGGTGGGCAACTAATGCCGTCTTCGCCTATTAATGTCACCCGGTGATTGGGTCATGAACTGAAATGGGTCAATAAACCAATATAGCTCTCAAAAATCCCCCAGGGCATCAAGGGTTGGTGGGCAACTGGTGCCGTCTACACCTATTAATATTGTCACCCGACAATTGGGTCCAAAACAAAAACAATGCATATATAGAGTAATATGTAATTGCATAAGGAAACAATGAGAAATCTAAGTAACAAAATTCGTAAGTGAGACTATGTAAAAACCATACTTAAAACCAAACCGGAAGTAGTAGCTCATACTCACACAAAAACAAAATACTTGAAAATTCATTTTTTAACTTTCTAAAAACAACAATAGTGTAAAGGTCTCAAACAAGTCATGTATGTGGATGCAATGATACTAAAATGAAACTCATCAAGTCAAGTGTAAGTGCATATAATCAAGTGAAAATCATAATAATAGCATCAATAAGAAACTAGCATACAAGATAACATAAGCAACAGAGCTCGGAATCAATTAAGGTAAGTAAAGACTACCAATTAGCAATGATGATATGGATAGGAATCTCATCTATGGGGAGATCAAGACAAACATCAAGCATAATGAGTAGAAATCATTTTTTCCTTTTTATTTTCATATGGATTCAATCTGCTTACATTTAATCATAGAGAGAAGCTTAGGATTTCAATGAATTTATGATAGTAGCAAAGTAGAAGAATTAAATCTTGACTAATACATATACAAATCGGAATAGATTTAACCATTTACAAATAGAATCCAGGATTTCACGTAATCAAGTTCTCTACTAAGGTATAATGGAAATAAACTACTTTATAGAATCGTTGGAATCATCAAAGTCATATAAATTTAGCAGGAAGTAATAAAAAATTTTCATCTTACCTAAAATGGCAACAAAAAATATAGGTAAGTGCAGAAAAATAGTAAGAGTAGATAAATCAACTTGAGAACTCACTAATCATCTATGAATTTAGTATTTGGATGAAGGAAACTTACCAAACTTTCATCACAAGGTAACTAAAATGAATAGAAATTTGAAATCTCATCCAAACTAAGGATTTTCAATGAATAGAATGACAAGGATTCAAGAGAGTAGCATATCTTATGTGAAAACTCATAAAAATCTCATAGATCTTCAAATCAAGTGATGCCAATTCACCAAAACTCCATAGATTAATAGTTAAGTGATGAAGAAACTAGAATATCAACCAAATAGATGAATAACCATGAAGAAGTAATAGAAGAAACAAATGGAGTAGCATATAATGTATGTAAATTCACATAATCTCATGGATTTGCAATTCAAGTGGTAAGATCTTGCAAAACTTAAAAAACTTCACCATTAAGTGATATAGAAATCAAAGTACTAATCCAAATAAGGGATAATCATGAAGAAATTTGTAGAAGAACAAATGAGTAGAATATCAAGTATGTAAACTCACTCAAAATCTCATGAATCTAAGCATCAAGTGAAGGAAACTTGCTAAACTTCATAGATGAAACAATTCAAGTGATGGATAACTAAGATTGCATCCAAAAAGAAGAATATCAATGAATAAAAGTATAAGGATCCAAGGAAGTAGCACACCATGAATGAAAACTCACATAATCTCATAAATCTACCAATCAAGTGAAGTAAACTCAACAAAACCTCATAGATTAACAATCAAGTAATGAAGAAGCCAAAATACCAA
>JAOXJP010176846.1:0-12547 GCA_025762735.1 Platanus orientalis
CTTTTTCTTGGCCAAAAACCCTTTTCTTTTCCCTTTGCTAATCCGGTTGAAAACTTAGATTTAGAAGAGCAAAATGCTCTTTTATAAGGGTGAAGAATGCCCCAAACCATTGGATTAGAATATTTGAAAATGGGCAACTCTTTTGAGCCTTAGATTTTAAAAAAACGAGATTCAAATTTTGAAAAATGCCCATGGGATTCGTGTTTTAAATTTTTTCCAGAAATGTCCTTGTAACTAATTGTTTGATTTACAATCGATTACGGCTCATAATACATACCACAATCGATTGCGGCCTATGGGTTTGGACCTCAGGACTTCTCAGTCTGCTCCCAGATTTTGGTCGTAATTGATTACAAAATCGACAATCGATTATGCGATAATCAATTATGAAATAAGTAATAGATTGTGACCTGATCATGCTAGTTAGAAGGATCTCATCGAGTTGATTGTTTTGAGTACTCGTGGGTTTCGAGAGGACATCGGGATCAAAATTTATGACCATTTGAAGTTGAGATGTCTATACTCACTTCTCGGCTCATTTTTCATTGAGGGGTTTTTGAGTAATTGCACCTAGGGGCATATATTGGTCTTAAGGATTTCCTAGCATCAAGCCTTGGTCTTTGGGGGTCTCCTAGAATATTCACACAATACTCATTTGATTTTATACCTGATTTACCTTTTAGGCTCGGAGATGGTGATTTGGCTTTTCCTTGACACTTCTCTTTGACTCTTCTTGGGTTCTTTGCTTGATATGCCTTGGCTTGTAGCACTTAAGCCTCTTCCTTGTCATGGTGATGGTCTCCACACTAGACACTCATGGGCTTACTCAATATACATAACATCCATAGCTTACTACCTAGATTTGGAATGAAATTGATAAATTACATAATGACTTAATAATCTCCCCCTTTGTCAATTTCATGACAAAACCCAAAAAATAAGAATACAACAGTCATTACATTAATGGACTCCTAGTGTGGGGACCATATGTAGAGTTCAATGAAGCTTTAAGGCCCCCCTTGGTCCTTGGGCTTGTCAATACCTGCCATCTTGCATCATTGAACTTATACCAATCTCATATGCCTTTTGAATATATAAACATTGGAAACATGAACTAAGGCATGCATATAGACCCAATATTTCTTCCCCTTTTTATCATGAAAAGATAAGCGGCTAGTCAATAACATGGATAATAATATGCCAAGAAATAAATGTAGATGTGATCTAATGAAATAATGATAAGCATGGGTAATAATGATAAGCATGCAGTATGAAGTTAGGTGTGTGCCAAGTTTTAGTGTTTACACTCCCCTATGTGTGTACTCCCCCTAAATTTATAGTCCCCCATAGTTTGACCTTAGTCATAAGACTCCATCTGCCTATGATTCCCATATACATAGCACTCTAAGAAATACTACTCCAAACTTACTCCCCTATAAGCTAGGAATCTCTCCCCATATTTTCATGGTCTACTTCTCCCCTTTTTTTTGTCATGAAAAAAATGAGAGGCCATAAGAAGCACTGCGTGCATCCAACATACCAGTCTTTATGCCTTGTACTTAAGTCAAAAACCCTATAAACACAACCACAAAACAAACACCTTCCTCATGCCAAAAGAATAAGATGTGAACAATATAATTTTAAATGAGCAAGCATAAGGTACAAATATATGTTTAAGGTTCAACAAGTTAGATGTGTTTGTTTTGTTTTTGGTTAGTGTGTACTCCCCCTATTTGAGTACTCTCACTAAAGTTGTGAAACTCTCCCCCTATACGTGTAAAGTGTCTCCCCCTCACTCTCATACCACATAACCATATCTCACATGGATTTGAACGAATTCTCCCCCTTTTTGACAAGAATTGATAAGAATTTGAAATATGCAAACCATAAGCCATAGAGAGAAGAGAAGTTGGACAAACTAAAGTCATTCATTAATCACACAAAATTTCTCATGAGACTACTTATAAAAACTAGGGACTCCCTTAGCCAATATTGTGAAATATAAGCGTCAAACATAGCCTAGATAGACTCTAGCCTAGCCACAAGAGTAAATGACTCCTTAAGGTCTATGCTTCGTATTTGCTCATACCCGTTGGCTACAAGTCTAGCCTTGTTCCTAGTCATCGTTTCCTTGATTGTCGTGTTTATTTCTAAATATTCATTTTGTTCAGATGACATTTTGTTAGAGGATTTCTTAATTAGGAACCATACATCATTCCTCTTGAATTGGTTGAGCTCCTTTTCCATGACATTGATCAAATTCAGATCATTTAGAGTCTCTTTAACTTTCTTGGGTTCTATCTTGGAGGTGAAACAAAGATGGCTTAGGATGTTTTTGATTTTTCTTATTGTTCTCACTCCATCCTTTGGATCACCAAGGATATCATTATGTGATAATGATCCTTTTCTCCTTAGGATGAGGTTGAACTTCATCATCCTCGGAGCTTTATTGTGATGAAAGTTCATCTTGATCCTTTCTCATCACACTAATCCAACTTGTGGTTCTTGAATTCCCTTCCATGGTCATTTCAAATGCACTTGATGAAAAGGTCCTTTGTGTAATTCCTATGTAAAGATCCTAGTGGGGGGTGAATAGGATATTTTAAAATTCTTTTCAATTTCCCAATTTCTATTGTTCATTAATAAAAAAAATGTTCTCAAGGATTGATTGAAATTGAGATGTAGAGGTGTATATAAATGTGTTCAAATATATTGCATGAGAGATTGTGTCAATATATGTAATGATAGACAAAGTGAATGAAGAATGAGAGGCACACTATAGTCAACCGCACAATATACAAGATGTATAGTGGCTCGACACTAAGTCCTACATCCACTCTCAAAAGCTCACTATCGAGCCAAATAATTTTATTAAGATTGACACTGTTACAATTAGGGCTAAAATTATCAAAAAGCCTAGTCTATTTGCTAAGCAAGCTTCACCCGGTGTCTCCGATGGTTGTGGTCTAAAGGTCTACTTTTTCGGTGTCTCCGGCGGAAGAGATTTGGGTGCACACTACCGGTGTCTCCGGCAAGAGAGGTCTCAACAACTCAATTAAAGTTTAAGGCAAGAATTACCTCTTTATTAGGTTAATGTTGCCTTGATCACAAGATGGGGTTGTTCCTCCTTGATCTAGATGTAACTATCTTTCCCCAAATGCTTCTTAGTTGGCTCCTTAAGCTTATAGAGCTAATACCGGTGGGTTGCTCGTCCTTGAGTAAGGTGTGACTATAGAACCCCACACTTTTTCTTCACTTGAGTTTCCTTTTGGATAACCCTTTGTAGCCTACCTCAAATAGATGTGCCTTAGTAAGAATAGAGAAGTGACAATGGAATGGTCTTGGGTATTGATTTTCCTATTTAAGCATAACAAGTGGTTCTCTAAAGATTGGAAGAACACTATCTCACACAATCTATCAAAATGGGAACAAGAGAACTTTCAAGTGTATGAGATTTTCACAAAAACCATTGGATGTTTAATGAGTGCTCAACCCTTTAAATAATGGACAAAAATAATCCTTATCCATTGGATTAGAACATCCCCAAATGGTCAAGTCATATTGGTCATAGATTCAATGGATTTTTGAAGTTTTAGAATGTTATACAATGTTTTCACTACTTTGGATTGATCCAAGTGTAAAAAACACTCAGAAACAACAACTAGAGAGTTGCTGGATCGATCCAAATAAGTTTAGATCGATCCAAACTATTTGGATTGAAGTGGTTCGATCTTAGATAGATCTAAATTCTCTATAATCCCTCTTAAAGTCTTGGAAATGTTACAGATGACTTTGGATCATCCCCATGACCCGAGAAGGTCCGTGGACCTTGGGAAACCCGATATGGGATCTTGATTCACCTTAACAACCATACAATATATGATTTACCTTATATAGGCTCGGAATGGATAGTGAATCCTTCAGTGACTCGCTGACTCTCAGAATGATCTCTTGAGGCTTCCTTGAAGCTTGATGATGATCTTCATGTAGCATAGACTCAAGGACTACTTAGATTCTAACATGACTCAACTCATGTCCTAGTCTATACAAAACATGTATTTTACAGACTCATGGAATGTACAACATATTACATTTACACTTTATAACTTGAATTCTTTTTCAAATGTTCAAGAATTCATTGAAAGCCTTAGATTTCTCTCTTAGGAATGTTACCCAAGTGAAATGTGAGAAATCATCCACCACTTTCATGAAGTATTTCTTACCTCCCAGACTCTCCATTCTTGTTGCACTGGCCAAGCCCATTTGGAGAAGTTTCTAGAGTCCTAGATGTCCCTATTTGGTTTGTCTTCTTGTGAGGGACTCTACTTTGTTTGCCCATTTGACAACCTTTGCACATAGGATTGTCAACTTGGGTAAATCTAGGCAAGCCTTTGGCTATTTCTTTCTCGCTTAGCCTAGAAAGGTCTCTAAAGTGGATATGACCTAACCTTTGTTGCCAAATGTTAGTCTCATCCTTTTGAGACACAGAGTGCACACCATAGCTTTTATTACAGATTTGGTTTACGCTAATTAGATTGTGCTTTAGGCCTTACACAAATAGGACATTGGTGAGTGTGGGAATATCGGGGACCTCTACGGTTCCCTTGCCAATGATCTTGGCAATGTTTCCATCACCAAAGGTGACACTTCCACCTTGAGTTTCCTCAAGATTGACAAACAATGACCTATCCTGGACATGTGTCTAGAACACCCACTATCAAGGTACCACCTTGATGTGCTCCTGGCTCTTAAAGTTGTATAGATGACTAAGCATTGTAGCTCATCCCTACTAACCCATATTTTTCTTAAGATGTTTTTTCTTTTTGTGTTTCGTAGATGGGCTAGATCTTTCTTTTTTTAAAGCTTTCTATTTTAGCCACTTTGAAAATAGATTTTCTTGTTGACATTTTTCCCATGAAGAGTTTTTTTGAAGTTTGGTGTTTTTGAGATTTAATATTATTCATCCTCTTTCTACAATCACATTTCATGTGCCCTTCTAAACCACAATAGTAGCATGAAAAGCTTGGTCTTCTAGGGACATATGGTTGTGATCGTTACCTTATAGGTGTTTGAGCATGAGAGGATGATTGAGTTATTCTAGGATCATTGGATTGAAAATGTTTATTCCTACGAGATATAGTATGAGAGGATTGGGGGTTCTTTTAGCTCGCCCTTTAGGATTTCTATAAGTAGAAACATTTTCTTGAAGTCCTCTAGACGAAGAAGCCTTGTTGGCTTGAAAGCTATTCCTTGCCACTTTGGCATATGAATAAGGTTGAGATTTTGGTTTCCCAAAAGCCTCACATTGTTTTAAGGGTGCTCTACCCTTTAATGAAGTGATTTCCTTCCTTTCTACCCTATAGGACCTTTATGATGGTCATTGAGAAGACACTTTCACCTTACCCTTATGGGAGGCTTGTGCATTATCCTTTCCCTTGGATTTCACAAAGACATTCTTAGTTTTTTGTGAGGAGGAAGTGCGATTGATACTGGAATTGGCTTCAAGTCCTCTCATGTCCTCATGGTCTCTTCCCATGGAGAACATCTTCTCAAATTTGTCATTTCCTTGTGCTAGCATGGAAAGTGACTTCCTCTTGTCCTCCTCAAATTCTTTGATTTTCTTGAGGTTCTAAGGACTCCCTTCAATTCCATATCTTTGATGAGATTTTCCTTCTCATATTCATTTCTCCCTTAATTTGTTGTTATGAATTGATAAAAGGAAAAATATAGGTGGACCAAGTGATCTTGATAAACATATAGGTCCGAGATAAGAATTATCCATAATAGACATCCTAGTCATCTATATATTATAATAGATTTCATGCATTGAAGCATAAGAATATGCCTAGTAGGTCAAAGAGACATAAGTGACATATAAGGATATGCCAATCAAGATTAATATGTCACTAGTGATCAAATGATGTGTATAATTAGGCATAAGATCACTACAAACAGTCTATAGATGTGCTTCTATGGAGCACACATGCTCCAAGTGTGCTAAGGTGACTTGGACACATATATATGTGAGTATACCACACAAGACCAATGCCATCATGATCTGTATGATAAATAATAGATTGTGAATAGTCACATGCACACATTTTAGGCTAATTTTCCATATGCTTTTAAGATTTTGAATGACATTTGCTCAAGCAATGAAATCTAAGATTGTGGATTAAGATTTACCTGGTATGGCTCCACACATGCTTGGGACAATTGACACTTTTATTTTCCTTTGGTCAATTGATCTTGATAGTTGATCAACACCTTTTATGATTCCCAATCAAGGTGTTCAATCAAGGTTGATGCCACTTACTTAGACGTATTCCTTGATTGCTAATTTGGCTTTGTTCCTTGAGCCAAGATCATCTAAATATCTTTTTATGATCTTTTTAAGATCATTCCTCAAGGATTCTTTCAATCCTACTTACAGGGCTTAGATTTAATCCACAACTCAATCCTTTAGCCTTTTATGTAAATATTGTAGACTAGGTTTCCACCCATTCCACAATTCAAAGGGCGTAAGTGAAACTGATTTTGTTAGAATGCTATTTAAAACGTAAATTGCCATTTCTAGTACATATCCCCAAAACAAAATGAATAGCTTTGAAAAACTCATTAAGGACCTAATCATATCTAATAGAGTTCAGTTCCTTCTTTTTGCTACATCATTTTGTTGCAGAGTACCAAGGGCAAATAGTTGTGTTACTATTTTATTATGCTTGATGTAATCCCAGAATTCATTGGAGAGGAATTCTTCTCTCGTATCGTTTCAGAGTATTTTGATATATTTATTTAATTGTTTTGCAACCTCAGTCTTGAATTCTTTGAACTTTTCAAAGGACTCGAACTTATGGTGCATTAGGTAAATATACCAAAATCTAGAGTAGTCATCAGTGAAAGTGATAAAATACTTAAATCCTCTCCTAGTTGGTTTACTCATGGGACCACATACGTTAGAATTGATTAGCTCAAACAACTTAGTGGTTCTAGCCACTTTCTTAAGAAAGGGCTTTTGGGTCATCTTTCCTTAAAGACAAGGTTGACAAACTGGATAATATTTAATTTTCAAAAAATTTAATGGTCCATCTTTAACCAGTCTATTAATCTTATCAATATTTATATGTCCTAATCTTAAATACCATAAATATGTGGAATTAAATGATGGTCTCTTCCTCTTTTGTGGTACAATATCTAGGAAGTGGTGGTTTTTACATAATTAACTGACATATCTAATGGAAATAATCTAAACAAACCATTTACTAAATTTTCAGATGTAAGAAAAAGGTTTTTAAAACGAATAAACTTTTGAATTAAAAAGAACTGAATAACCATGATTAACTAGTCTAAAAACTGAAATCAAGTTCCTCCTAACATCTAGAATGTATATCAGTTTTTTAAAACTAAAACATTTCTATTATTTAAATCTAAATTATAATCTCCTACATCCACTATAACCACCTTTGCATTTATCCCCAAATCCAGGTATAAGTCTCACTCACTCAATCTTTTGAACTCCCAAAATCCCTGCAACATATTGCAAACATGAGTTGTGGCATCAGAATCCATACACCATGAATCATGAGAACCAACCAATAAGTTAGATTCAATTGTGATGAGAGATTTAGTACCTTCCATTTTCTTTACTTTTAGAGAAGCCAAATAGGAGCGATAGTTTCTTTTCTAGTGTTCAGCCTTTCCACAATGGAAATAATATCCTTTTGCATTATTCTTCTTTCCATTACTAGTAGTCTTACCACCATTTCTCGGAGCATTCCTATGCCCTCTGGGAGAAAATTTTCTTTTATTCTTTTGATTATTACCTTTCAACTTAAACTAGGAGGTATTATTTTTCTCAACTATGAAGGCAATGAACTTTTTACTTTTGATAAGCTCCTTAGCCCCTAGCAAGATTTTCATCAATTTCGTTAAGTAAAGATTCAAATTGTTCATATTATAATTCAATACATATTGATTGAATGATTCTGGCAATAAATTGAGGATTACATCAACTTGAGATTAGATATCTATTTCTCCCCTAAGAATCTCCAATTCATTTATGAAACCCATCATCTTTATGATATGGTCTCTTACTAGAGTTCCATTTGATATTTTAGTACTCAATAAGCCCTTCATGATCATTTATCTTGCTACTCTATTTTTCTCACCAAACATCTCAGTTACATTAACCAAAATGTCTTTGGCAGCAGAAAAATTTTGGTGTTAATATTGCAAGACATTAAACATAGATGCTAGCATGTAGCACTTAGTCATCTCATCAGCCCTATGCCATTTTTTATATGCATCCCAATCCTCTTGAGTAGCAGTTTTATTAGACAACTCAGGAGGATTAATGGTAAGAACATGCATGTAATTCTCTATGAGTACTATAAGTAAATTTCTTTTCCAGTCTATGAAATTTCGTATAGTCAGCTTGTTATCTTTCAGAATCTCAAAAAGTGGGTTTGTCAGCACCCAAATTTTGACTCAGGTCATTTGATGGCATGAGGACAACATAACAGCATTTAGGCATCAAGACTCTAGGCACCCTTGGCTTAAGAAGAGCAAACCTGGACTCTAGGAGGTTAGACATTCCCAAAGAGGTCTCCCTAGATACTTCAGTCATGAATGAACCAATAAAAGCACCCTATTACAACCCAAAATGCACCATTTCAGGACAAACCCTAATCTCTCATAAAAACATCAACAAGACTTTGAGGATCCACATTTAAGAACCACATACATGTCATCAGTAAGTTTTTCACCTCCTGTAAGCCTTTCTTCAACAAAGCATCACAGATGGAAAAATTACCATTTTGCCTTCAAAGGCTCAATACTCACTATCTACCATCCAGATCACTGAATTTCTCTTGCCTACGTAAGCCTTCTTATCATGAAGCATCACAGGTGAAGAATTCTCATTTTCACTTTTTTTACCCATGGGCAAAAAATTACCATTTTACCCATTTCACCTCAAAGCGTTCACCCCTAGATCCTTAAAGGATCCTTGAAGCCTCTTCCATTGTCCGAATGGTGTAATTTCAGATCCTATGCATCCCTGAGCTTCTCTACTTTAGGGAACTCATCATAGAACATATATTGCTTGAGATTGGTGACAACTAATTTCTCAATCTATGACAACCCTGACTAAGAAATGACCCTTGCAGAAGCTCTCAGAGATTCATCTGACCTCTGAATCTAGAAAGGTCAGTCTCGATATCTCGGCCCTGACTTTAGCTTCAAATCTCCAAGTCTGAGAAGAGAATTTTAAAATCTTGAACCTCTATGAAATTTTGAATCTTCCCCAAGAGGTCAAAAAGTTATTTTACTGCATATCACTCTTATGAAGCTAGAATATTCTCTAGACCTCCAAATTAGGATCAGTCGGTGTCTATTTCTTTAGAATTGTGAGTCCTTTGAAAATTTGTCTAAGGAGCAGAAACTTTGTAAAACTTATTTTCCAAGATCCCCTCAAATACTCTGAAAAGTGTAACAAATTAGGTCTAAAAATCAAGTGCTCGACCGACTCTTGTGAGTTCATTTGAAATCAGAAATTCAGTTAGTTAGTGGCCACCCCACTATAAATTCAGAGCCTCAAGACTATCAGATTCACACTAATTCATAGAAAATCTATGGCCCAGGCAGTCATTTATGCCTAAACCCATCAAAAGCACTTTTCGTCTGTATTTGACACGTAGAATGCGCTTAAAAGTTCTCCTGGACCCATAATACAATAAGGTCAAGGCCATATTCGTAGTTTCACCCTTGTCATCAAAAAAGCATTCATGAACTCCTGGTTTAAAGAATGTCTGACAATTCAATTCCACCCGGCTTCAGGCAGCTACAGAAACCCAACCTCTTCAAGCGACCCTTCTTCAAAAAACTTTCGTCAACTATCCGGGAATCCAACGACCAATCTGTCATCTCCTATAACTCAAGGACTCCTCAAGATTCAAATCCCCTAGATATGACCTATGACGACATTTTACAGAAGAAACAATAGTGTTCCCTGTCCAATATTGTCAAATCGCTTGAAAAATGATTTTTGACCCAGTTTCCTGCTCGGGTACCTTAATCCTGCAAAGTCAGAGGCTGTGACTCACCTAGACCCGGGGTCATCTATCCCTGGGTTATTCTCGAATCAATTTTACCATCTTGCTATTTCAAAATGCATCTGAGAGCTTTTTAGGTAAAAAAACCCTGATTTTTCTCACTTGCCCTTTTCATAATTTGGTTTTGACTGGACTAGCGCGACCAGAGCATCTGCAACCTCTAGAATTGACATTGCAACCTCTAGAATTGACATTGACTGGGCCAACTTTCAAGCTCGGGAGCTTGCTAGGAGTGATGGCACAGAGAGGGTTTGAAAAGTCAGAAGTAATCATTGCTTGATTAAATGAGCTAAATCTAAGATATTTAGCATTAAATGCATTCACACTTTAAGTCCATTTTTGGTTGTCCTTAGATTGGCATCTTCCCCTCTGATTTCTCACTCTCCTCCCTTGGATTTGGACCTTGGATTTCAAATCCCTAAAGAGCCCATCACACCCTCCCATTAGGCATCCCATGTCACCCCCTTAAAGATTGTAACCACTAGGGTTTTGCCAAAAGGCATCTCCCATGTCTCACATACACCTCACCCATCCATGCTCATTAGCACACCCTTGATCCTACTCTCTATTCAACAAACACAAACTAAATCCAACCCTCCATCTAGCCACGTCACCTATCCATGCCCCTTAGCTCAAATCAATCCTAATCCTCCACCTAGATTTAATCATAGCCATCCACCTCATTTAGGATAGAGATCATCTCCACCCTCCACCTAGCAAACCCTAGGAGCAATTCCCACCATCCACTACACCAATTTTGGGCTATAAATAGCCCCAAATTCATGCAGCCCCAGGTTGTCAAAGAAAAACCCAAAAATCCCTAAGGCAAGAAGAAGAAGAAGAAGAAAAGGAGAAGTTGCAAACC
Source organism: Platanus orientalis (assembly GCA_025762735.1). NCBI lineage: Eukaryota > Viridiplantae > Streptophyta > Magnoliopsida > Proteales > Platanaceae > Platanus > Platanus orientalis. Next base: position 10,978 of record JAOXJP010176846.1, read on the forward strand.
CTAGGTCACTTGGACCCAAGGTAAGCCTAAACTTTAGTCTAGCTCCTCCCTTTTGTCATCATATGTTAATTTGGTATGTTGTTATGCTATCCAATTCATATCTAAGCACTACTCCAATTCGGGTTACACAGTAGAGGCTCAACAACCTCTACTTGCTCCTATTTTGAACATGCTTTATTGATGATTTTATTGTGAATTTTGTAGAGGTATTCTTGAGCCCAAATTTGATTATGTTAGACTATACATATAAGCTAGCTATTCTATTTAATTTTTTGATTTTAGGAGCTGTGGAAGGCCTTGAGATGGCCTCCTAAACAAACCCCAAAATCTGGGTCTTTTGAGACTTAGATGAGCTGAATATTTGAGGATTTTTTTAAAATTTTGTATGCATGATATGAAGCCCAATTTTTTATATGATGTTCATATATATACTGCCTATTAGCATGCATAATTTTAGAATTTTTCAACACCCCCGAGGGGTCCAAATGGCCAAAACAAGGCTGCTGGATTTTGGGTCTAGACTTAATGCCTGATTTTTAAGGGAATTAAAAATTAGGTGTTGAAAAAGTAGGCATTGAAAAATCAGGCATTAGACAAACATAGGCTTATCATATATGGTTAGAAAGATCTCTCTCTCAGCTTTCTAAATTGCCAACCATGCTCAAATTAGAATATTGTGGAGAGAGATATGCCTTTCGGAGTATAGATTGTTAAAATCCAATGCCTAAATTTTAATCTGTTAAAATTTAGGCATTGATAGAAAATACAGGCGTCAGTTTCACACTCAGGCGTTAGAAAAACATTGGCTTCTCATAAATGATTGGAAATATCTCTCTCAGCTTTCTAAATTGACTGACCACTCTCAAATTGGAATTTTGTAGAGAGAGATATGCCCTCTGGAGTATAGGCTGTCTAAACCCAACACTTGAATTTTAATCTATTAAAATTCAAAATAACTTGTTCACATTTTGCAACAGCACGGAGTACTCTGTAAGTATACAAACAAATCTAAAATAAATCTACCTTGAATCACTCTCACAATCAGACGTACTTGACTATCGAGATTGGCACACACAATAAACCCCTAGAACTACATGTAGTTTAATCCCGACAAAATCCTAGGAACACACTGAACCATATAAGATCGGGTATGTAGGCAACTTGAGACTATGTCTTAGGTGTAACTGCAATGACCACACCACGGGGATGGTCCAAACCAATAACTTTACATTTAACAAGCATAGACTTTAGCATAATTAAAAACATATATGAATGAGAGAAGCCGCCCTAAAAAGGGGGTATTTGGGGTGCCTAACGCCTTCCCCAAATGCAACTAAACAACTTACCATTTATTTCTGGAAAGTAGACCAGTATTATGAGTTAAACCCCTAGACCTTCGGGTTTAGACTTCTCCTCTTCACCCATAGAGGAGAATCGATGTCTAAGTCCATCGGTTAACCTTGAGTTGGTGGAGACTCCCAGAAAGCCTAACCCTCCCATAAAAGGGTTAATGACCTTTCACACACCGGCATCATGAGTTAAAGAGTGGGACTGAACACCATAGACGGGC
>JAOXJP010176857.1:0-12547 GCA_025762735.1 Platanus orientalis
TAGAAGGAATAGAGGAAGGCCAAAATTGACCTGGGTAGAGGTAGTAAAGAGGGACATGGCAGCTTGTAATTTAACAGATAAGGCTTTAAACAGAGCAGAATGGCATAACAGGATTCATGTAGCCGACCCCAAATAGTTGGGATAAGGTTGTTTGTTGTTGTTGTTGTTGTTGTAAGGGGGAACATTACTCAAACAAAAGGGAAATGTTTCAATCTTTGGCCTATACCAAATAATAATAATAATTCTAGAAAATATATGCCACACAAATAAAAAGCTAACCAACTACATCAAGATGTAAACAAACAAAGAAATAAATAATTGGCCAGAGCTCCCTACTATAGGTGACTGTGGCATCGCCTCTCCAAGAAAAAGGTCTTGTGGAGGGGCTATCAGTCGGGCCAGGCTGAGGTCTGCCCAAACTTAGTTATATGGGTCTGAACTCAGCCCGAGCCGGAAGTTGGCCCAAGGTAGTCAGGCCAAACTTAGTCCATTCTAAAATCATGGGAATTAGGATGAGTTCTTGCTGGCCCAAACTTAAAGCTCATTTAAAAAAAAAAAAAAATTGATTATTAAAGTTCATTTTAAAAGTTGGACTAATAATGGCTCTTTATTATCTCTAATACTTTGAAAATATGCCTAATTAGTTAAATTTGGGCTTATAATGGACCCAAAATTGTCCTATATCTGTTGAGCTAGGCTATACCATTTTCGGGCAGGACCGAGCCAAACCATATTTTATACTTATTTTAGGCCAGACCGGGTTATATTTGATTACTACTTCTGGTTGGACCAGGTTGATTTTAGGCTGAAAGTGAGTCTGCCCGAACTCAGCCCAAATAAAACTTCAGGCCTAAAATTTGACCCTAAACTCAGCCCAATCCAACTATTTTTCAGGTCAGACATGTCGGGCTTCAGACCAGCCAAACCCGATTGACACCTTTACTTGTAGTTGAATCACTTTGACAACATTCCACAGTTCGTTACATTGCCGCCTACCTCTCTTACCTGTCATGTGAATCCCAGACTTTCATCTTTGATCTTCTGCCCATTCCATTTCTTGCCTCTATTCATCAATCCTCACATGTTGATCTCAGTTCTTCATAATTGTTGCAGACAGTCTATAATCAAGACTTAATGTTTTGTTCTTTTTCTCTTCTCTTCGAGCACCACATGACTCGCCAGGCGGGGAAGCATAAGAGACAGGACAAACCAGCTAGGCTGGCTGGCTCACCCGATGTAGGACAACAATTAAATGGGCAGTTCTCTGATACAATCATTGTATTTCAACATGCTATGCTTAAACAAACTGTCGAACTGTGTGGTATAATACTTCACTCAACTATAATTCGAGACACCTGTACATACACGTGAAAAATAGGGGGAATATAATAAGTGGAACAGATCAAGGTCAACAAATTGGAAAAAAATTAGGTGAGAATGAATTTCATGAGAACCATGAAAACGGCACCAGGGTGAAGACACATCAGCACTAAAAAGTGATAAGCACCCCCAAAAAGTGTAAATCACTTTTCAGTGCTGATGCATCAGCTCCACCGGCGCTGTTTTCACGGTTCTCACAAAATTCATTTGCACATAATCCGAGGCCCAACAAATTGGGTTTTTTTTTTTTTTTTCCTGGTTTAGAAGGGTTATATATATATAAATTTTAATAAATGGTATCTATAAGATGAAAAAAGTTGAAGGTGTTAAAAGGACCCAAGGAAGGCCAATATTGTCTTGGGTTAAAGTAGCTAGGAAAATCATATATGTTTATGATTTAATGGCAGGTAAATGTATGTTTATGATGAAAGCAAATCCTCTTAAACAAGCTTAAAATACTTTAACGGGAAACTGCCCTCAAAGTACAACATGTGGCAAAGAGTGGACCCACTTTTAATCTTACAATGTGGCACATGTATTAAAACTACTGCCCAATATTGAAATTTCAATTTTTTGTATACATGTCCTGTTTTGATGGCAGTTTCCAGTTAATGCATTTTAAGCATGTTGCACAGGTTTTGTTATTGTTTATGATTCGTGTAACCAACCCTAAGTAGTTGGGACAAAGGCTTTGCTGTTATGGTCAATTAGCCAACGATTAATGATTTTTTTTTTTTTTTTTTTTTTTAAAGAAAATGTTGCAAGCTTTCCTCAAATATATCTCTCCCTAGGGTTTTCATAGATGAATGGTCTCCAAAAAGTTATCTAGTGCCGGACCTATAATTACGGAGTACTAGGAGGGGTGGATAAGTTCATGTAATGTATGACCATCAAACCACATAAACCAAGCAAGTACGTAATCCTAACACTGTAGAACACAGCCGCGTTGAAGTTGACACTTGTATTTGGTCCACGTAGATTCCACGTTAAATCGCGACATGTCATCCTCCATTTTTCAATTATAAGACCCCACATCATTGGAATCAAAGTCAATTCTCTTCGGGTAAGCAAAGAGCATTTTTAGATCCTGGCCAATTCCTCTAATTATCCATCCTACTCAATCATAGATGACTTTCTTTCATGCTAAGGACTCTTTAAAAAAAAAGTTGATGTCAACCAACACAACAATGATTACTACTTTTATACACAACAAGCAATGGGGTGGAGTTCTTCACTTGAACAAATGATTAATTAATTTTATTATACATAAAAAAAAGTTATTTTAATTTTGCTTTCCTACTCTTGACTTCTAACACTCTTCTTATTATCTTAAGCTGATTGATTGGGTGAAAAGTACCTCTCACTAGGAGAAAAAGAACCACAAACATATCAATTTTTATGCAGGAGGAGTTGATACGAAAAGAAATAAATAACCCAACTTTCCCACCGTCCAAGACGTACCAAACAAACCGTCCTCTAGAAAAGCTCCCATCATGAAAGTGAAAGGAGGTGAGGTGAGGGAGCTTTTCTATTCAGTACTAGAGAATATTACTATCCTTCAAGCTATATAATATAGATTACATGCCAAACCTAGAACTTGATCCCATTTTAAATCGTTATCAACAATAAAAACAAAGCAGCGGGTCGGTTACTTGAATCGTGTTCCGCCATCCTACTCAATTTAGGGTCATATCATTAAAATCGCAAGCACCCATGTCTTTCCTCACCATCGCATTATAAGATCACTTGTTCGAAAGGTTCCAAAATTTTCTAAAAATTGACTGCACCCCTAGTTAATAAATGTTATATTTTACCAGCATTCCTATAATTTGTACCTTAGATGCTCATGGGAACCCATGCTGCACATCTGGCTACTGCAAACATGGCACAGATGGAGGGCCTGAATTTCGATTTTTCTCGGGCGCATCATATATGGTTCACCAATTTTTAACCCATGGTTCATCCACAAGGGTGGTCCACAATTCGACCCTAAAGGTTCGATGACGGAGCCGGCTAAACGTCACAATTACGACTGATTGAATTGTTTATGGTTGTAAATCACTGATCTAGTATGTAGATTAGGACACCGTGAGTTGCGTGGGCATCTATAAAAACGGGAGATGTCCTTTGCATCTAGTCGTTTTGGTTCCCAAATTTCTTTTTTTATTAGTCTTGCTTATCTACCATTGCTTTAGTTAGATATTGTTATATAGTGAATAATCAATTACTTATTTAGTTATTTAAATATATAGTAGTTGTGTTTAGTTTCTCCAAAAACTTTTGAGCTGGTTTGCAGAAGTCTTCATGATTATAATAATGTGTACAAGCTAACCCTCGTGGGATCCTATAATTTAACTAATCAGATTCTGATTTGCAAATCCTTCCAACCAATGGCTTAGTGCCTCGTAAACTTGGGCAAGATTTCAAATGATTTGCTGTTCACAAGATAAAAAGGCACAATTACCCCATTCCTTCTTATTTCGGGTGGGGGGTTAAAAAGTACAACTACCCTTTATTTGTTGTCTTTTGACAAATATGCCTCTTTTGCTAAATGCAATGGGGCCATCAAGTATTTATCAAAATACCCTTGAGATGTTTTTTTTTTTATCCTCGGCCGCTATTAATTATTGCCCTTCACATCACTTTCATACATTGGATGCGAAAAAAAAAAAAAAAATTCTCAAAGGTATTTCATTAAAAGCCCGTCCTCAGGTGGCTGAGGCGTAAGCCTTTCATAGGGAAGACCCAAGGTTGAATCCTTAGAGGAAAGGGGGTCTGGGTGAGTAGTGCGTAAACCTCCTTTTCTACTCACTATAAATAAGAACAAGTAGAATAACTCAAAGAGTGTACAAGGAATTCATGTTCCAGTAACAGGTTGTTTGGCTGTTGTTATCAGTCTTCCCTTAATTTCCACCGGAAACAAATGTCGCTTTTTTTCTTGGATTTCATTTTTTAATCAAACGCATTCCTCTTTTCTACTTTTAAATTTCATCCAGGAGGGTATCTTTTTATTGCAAGCTATTGCAATAAAATCAATAAATTGGTATATATTAATAGATTAATAAAAATATTGAAATATATATACAATATAGAAACAATATTTTTTTTCTTCCTTAAAAAATTCTTAGAAATTAAATTATTAAAGTCATCAATGAAGTCACTGGTATATTTGCAAAATTATATACTAATATGCTGAATTATTTTAGATTTATATAAAAAGTGCTTTTATATATATATATATTCGTTAATAATTATTGATTTATTAAAACGATAATTTGGAAACAAACTCTTGAGTACAAACGAAGTTTACTCAAAATAGACTTGTAGATGGAGAGAAGGGCAAAGGAAAAACATTTATTCTTTCCCAAGATTTAGTTAACATTTATTCATGAAAAGTGCTCCTTATGTCAATGCCCAATGGCCAAATATGAGGGTGTGTTTGGTTGGGATTTTCAAGTTACATCACTGGGTCTATTTAACTGTACTGATATTGTAAGGGTGTCTGATACTTGAATAAACCTCTCAAGACATTCCTATGTCCCGTACTCATGATTGTCTTTTATAAATTAATGTTACGATCCTTTGCAGTAAATTAAACTACATTAACGTGCAACAAGTGTCTACAGTGCATGACATATGCAGAAATTTAGAACTCTCACCCAAATTTGAGTGGAGTTTTAAATTTTTTATATAAATGTTGCATTTTGAGAACAGTAATATGATTAATGTTTTTTCACTTACTGCAAAGGAGCCAGACTCTATAAATTAATTAAGTTCGAAACCCTAGGCATTAATAATTAGTTTTAGATTTAGGCCAAACATGTCCTGGACTAATCTATGCTACCATTGCAACTTGGGTAGAAAGTCACAAAACAGTCCCGAGGAATCTGGCCTTTGCTTGCTGCCATAACTGCTTTCTGTGTTCACCAACCGGTGCGGATTTTGTTCCCCTCCCCATGTCTGTTGGGTGTTAGGGGGTGGACACATAAATGTCGAAAAGTGATTTACATTTTTTTGGGAACAATTTTTGATTTTTCGATGCTGATGTGTCTGCCCCTGATGCCCAACAAACCTACTACGTTCGCAGAGAGGTGGACAAAATCCATCGCGTTCATTCCCTAACGGTCCCTCTGCATTAAGAAAAAAAAACCCCTCCTTGATTTTCCTTGCAGACTGACACAAGATCCATTTTTGAATATCATTTGTCTATTTGGGCATCTACTTTTTGAATTGAACACTTTGTCCGATACTCTTAATTTATGCAGACCATGTGTCAGCCTGTAAGCGGTAACAGAGGATTACACACAAATTTTATTCACAGAATATTTGCATTGATTACTGCACTGCAATAGGAGAGGGAGACAACGGTGTTGCACATAGAAGCGGTGCGGATTTGATGTGCCCTTTAATGAACACCTATGCAGGGACGAACACAAGATGTCAAAAAAGTGACATACACTTTTTGGGAGATGATTTTCAATTTTCACACCATATGCCCGTCTCTACATATAAGCAAACCTTGGGCGTTAGTTAATTAAGGGAACCCATCAAATCTGTGGGGACACATAAAAATATTCAACCCCCCAACTCGGTGAGTCCAGCTTTTATGCAAATAAAATCCGTATGCAAAACGTGCACACAGACTAAGGAGTGGATACATCAGTGCCGAAAATTGATTTTACACTTTTTAATGGGGGCATATCACTTTTTGATGCTGGTGTGTCCGTCCCTTGATCCATGGATTCTGGATTTGGTAGGACTAAATAAAGTCATCCTAAGATAAGACTGATACAGTGCCCAACACATCAGCATCAAAAAAGTGATTGACACTTTTTGGGGATGCTTTTCACTTTTTGGATGCTGATGTGTCAACAACCCCTTTGTGTCTTGCTTCACGGGGCGTCGCACAAGAGGGTGTCACGGAGGATATCGTGCCGCCTTAGCCATCCGAGCACATTGGCATCAATCAAACAACCCTTTTAAAAAGGAAAAAACGGCCACATTGACATTAGGGGCAGTTTGATAATTATAAAAAAATGCATCGGAATCGTAAGCCTTACGACTTCTATGAGGGGGTACGTGTCCGAGGAATCTGGCCCCACCCCACCAAACGTGTCAGGCTCGCACTAAGCGAAATTCATGAGAATGCACGTGGCTCACCAAACGTGTCACTCCCCAATTAGCGGCATCCATTCGAAAGTGCCCTTGATCACATCGGTTAAAAGTCATCGACTCTGATTGTTCCCGATTGGCGGTGATCGAAACCACCACTTGTCAGCATCATCCCCCCCCAATGGGTCGTCATCACCCAAACGACCCTGAAACCCGAGCCGAAAGGTATCCATTTTTTTAATCTTCTTCCAGTGCCGTGCATCACCAAATCTCACCTCTTACCTGAAAATGCAAAACCGTGAACCCTGTCGGGCCCACCCACTCTTTCCTCTGTTGGCAAAGATCAACCTCATCTGTGCTCCACAGGAAAAGTACACTGATTGGACGGTCACCATCAGAACTAGTTTCTGCGCTATCAGATTCACTTATATTCCTTCTCGACGGTCGAGATTTATCCAGCTGTTGACCCCAACGCCTACAGTAGACTTTCGTGCGTACCGTAGTAGAACTCTAGAAGTCGCTGCTCGCACCGTCAGATCAAAATGTCAATTATTGACAGGTGGCGGTAAGGATCTAATTAACTTTAATCAACTCCGGTCTCACCGGAGATATATTAATATGAAATTACTGAAATACTCATTATCAAGTATCATGTTACGTATTGATTGGTTCAGGCGTGATTTTCCTCCAGTTAGAGTTGGATGATTGGAAACATCTTCGCTCGTAGGGCACGGATGCGTGTGCCGTTTAATTTTATTTCACATCTTCTCCACACGTGTCTTCACTTTGCTGTGGTGTAGCTCGAGCTCCCCCTCTTTTTATCCCAACCTCACCCTTCCACCCTCTCTCTCTCCCTCTCTCTCGCGTGCGCGTCTCGCTTATCTCCCAACCAAGGCTTTTGGTTTTTTTCGTTTTTTCCTCTGGTTCGCTCTTTCCAAGTCTCTCCGGCTGCTTAACTAAATGTGAGGGTTCTGACGCCGGAATGGATTCGTTAGAAGAGGAGGATCTCCAGCAGGAAGAGTTTGTAAAGGAATCGGACCTGGTATCGACCGATTCCGGAGTTTCTTCTCTCTTTGGAACTGAAGATAGCCGGAGCACCATCAGCACCGGCGAAATCTCCGGCAGTAGTAGTAGTAGCTCCGGCGAGATCCCGGCTTCGGTGGTCGCGGACGCGGTCGCGGTCGTGCCGAGGCTGCTGTGTCCGGCTCCCTTGGCTGACGGTGAACGTACTGTAGTTGGAGAGGAGTTGACGGCGATGCTAACGGCGAGGGAGAGGTGCGTCGGGAAGAACAACGACGGAATGACGTGGGGTTTCACTTCGATCATTGGGAGACGACGGGAGATGGAGGACGCCGTCGCCATCGTCCCTGGCTTTATGTCCGGCACTTGCGATCATTTCGGAGGTTGTACGGCGCCGGGTTCTAGAAATTCCGGCGAGATCTCGGCCGTACATTTCTTCGGCGTCTACGACGGGCACGGTGGTTCCCAGGTAATTTTCTTTTTTTGTTTTTAATTTTATCTTTTCTAATTTAAATTTAAAAAACAAAACAAAGAGAATATTTAAGTTCATCTCACGAGAAACTAAAAAATCCCGCGTGAGAACACTACTTTGTTTGAAAGGGAAATGATTTAGACGTGCTGCCAACCGTCAGATTCGAATCTGAAGGTGTTCGTGCTGTAGCATGAGCGAGTGTGTATCATCGGACGGTTCGGATGTAAGCACGTGCGAAAAAAAATTTCTGGATATTTTTTTGCTTTCTCTATTTTTCTGGTTTCCTGTTTCTTTGGGGCTTTCAAAGTTTCAATCGATTAAAGTTAAAAAAAAAGAAAAAAAAAAGAATTAAAAAAGTCTGGGAGATATTTTAAAATATATTTTAAATTTCTGTCTGACAAGAAAGGACACGTTGCAAACAGAGGAGGGGCTTTTAAATAACCTCATTATCAGGAGACTTTAATTAATGGGGCGTCTTTTGTCACTCTCTCTTTTCGGGACACGTCATTCCCTATCGTGTCATTAGTCATTAATGATGATGTCAGGAGGGTCGGGGATTTAGGTAACCGGCCGTCCCTGATTGGTGGATGATGGGGCCCGGCTAAAGGCTTTGCTGAACCAGAAGATCCCGGCGGGACCCACGTATACGTGTGGGTCCCAAAGTCTTCTCCGTTCGCCAAGTGTAGTCACTAGACTGGGGTGCCGGTTCGTGACTCGTCTGTACGGGCAACTAGAAAATCTGCCCCATACGGTAAGGTGGTGTTTGGTAACAAGGAAAATCCTACTTGGGGATGGTGAAGTTATATTGAATTTCCTCTATTGCCCTTGTGTATTGGGCAAGGAGGAATGCAGTGACGTGGGATCCCATGTAATGTGGGGGTTTCTCCACCGACTTCTTGTCTCTGCAAAAGCCGTGATTAATTCCACGTAGGGGTGAATTTCCTTTGGACGGGCCTAAACTTGACGCACTACCATGGCACGAACACGAAACCTGATGGAGGGTATCTTGGTAAATGCACATATATAAAATAGGATATATATATATATATATATATATATATGTGGACTCATGGTAGGTGTGGTTTGGGACCAGAAGTCCAGATCATCTGACAAATGACTTACGGATTGTCACATGGTGTCAGTTACTAGCTGAAAAATGGGGTAAATGTTACTCCCAAATTGTCTACTCCCCAATGTACCCATACATAAAAGCTAGGGTGTATGGGGTTCAAACCGAAAAATTGGTTTTGAAAAACGAAATAGATGTTCTGTCCAGAATTTAGTGTCCAGGATACTAGGAAACTTCACATGGAATAATATAGGTAGGGCTTAGATGCAATTTCAAATTCCCACCCATTTTATTCCTATTGAATTCCCCTTGTGCCCGGGACAGGAGCATCATGTGCCAGCCTTTGTGTCTGGGAATACGGGAAGTGGGCAATTTCTGAATAGAACACTTGTTCTTTGGAAAGGGAAATAAATGTTCTATCCACGATTTTGTTTATCCTAATGCATCCTACACACAGAGGCTGGGTGCATAGGATTAAAACTGTAAAACCAATTTTAAATGAAAAAATAGGTACCCATTAAAATACGAAGAGGATTGTGTCGTTACTTGTACCACAACCTCCGTAGGGGTAAGGGGCAAGCACATCATTGGAAGTGATTCACACGCCCTCCAAAAAGCGTAAATCACTTTGGGCACTGATGTGTCCGTTCCTTTTCCCCCGGCCGAGGTTAACCCTCAAGGGGTAAGCGGACACAATCCTCCCTCTAAAAATGGGGTTTGGATTATGTAAGAACGAATCTCATGAGAACCGTGAAAGTGGCACCAAGGGCTGTTGCATCAGTATGATTTGCACTTTAGGGGGGGGGGTATTTATCACTTTTCGGCACTGATGTGGTCGTACCCTGATACCCTCCATTCTCACAGGATTCGTTCTCACCTAATTTTTAGTACCTAAAAATGGGGTTTATAAGGTTAAAAACCGTGAAAACGTGCAAATAAACATTTTACTCCCTCTTTAAAAGAGGCCTCAAGAAAGGGAGCAAAGCATTTGAGGGTACTTTGGTGAATGCATACTGAATATGAACTTCCGCTTTTTCTCTCATAGAATGATTGTCTGTAATGAAAAGGACTTCTGTATAGATGCCAGCTTTCTGAATTTTAATGGTGCTTCTTTTTGGCGATATACTTTTTGGACCGAACACTTTTCTTTCTTTTCTTGATGCTTTTAACCCCAACACACAACTGTGTCAGTTTATAATTACACTGGCATAGACTCACAGATGCTTTTTTCACCCCAGAGCATTTGTTTACTTTTCACACCTTTTCATTGGCAATGTGGGATAACACTTACGCACCGTGTTGTGTGCATTATGAGGTTGAAACTTCTTGAGCACATGAACGCTTATGCTCCTCGGACTTGGATCACGTATGAATTAAGTTTGTACTGATGCATTCGAACAGCATACAAGTGACTTATATGGGCACTTATCACTTTTCAGCTCTGATGTGTTCGCCCCTGACATCATTCTGATGCATCAGTATGAAATTCATTCATACATAATCTTTTCTGATGTCCCCCTTGCTTCAACTGGGACTAGGTACAAATGAATTTCATTCAAACAGGTGCAAACAACATCAGGGGGATGACGCATTAGCACTGAAAAGTGAAATCAGTTTTTTTTCTTTTAGGGGGCACTTTTCACTTTTCTGCATTAATGTGTCTGCACCCTGGCACTGTTTGCACAAAATTCATTTGTATCTAATCTTCAGCTCCTTGTATGGGTGGGTATGACCTTGTTGTATCAAGAGGGTGGTTAGGGGTTGAATCCCCTGTGCAACAATTACACAGTCTATGATGTAAGTCTGCATTTCGGATCCTTATGTGGGTTCCATAGTTTTGAGAACTGGACTGTCTATCGAATCGGTTAGGTGGATGAATTTTGGTCCAACCGGGTTCAACCATCAGTTTTCATGATCTGACCACAGTTCGTTTCACATAAGTATAATGTAATAAAATACCGAAAATTGGAAAGTTTCATAATGCAATATAAGTCTTCGGACTGTGGTTTTAATTTTTAGACATACCAACAAATGTAATAAAATACCAAAAAATAAAAACAGTTAATTAAAAGGAGAATTGGAATTTGAAAAGACATATTTCTAATTTTTTGTTCTTAATTTGCTAAAAAATGAAAAACTGGTCGGTTATATTAAAACAGAGTTCATAAAAAACGGCTCAGTTTTCATCGGTTTTGTCCCATTTTACGAGTTATATGGTTTTTGGCAGATTACGGTTTTAAGCTTCTATAGAATCGTTTAAGGTGCCAGTTCAAGTAAAAAGCCGAGTTGGACCGTCTGGTCTGATCCGATGTCCAAAACTATGGTGGGTCCCACTCTAATGCCAACCAAACCGATTGCTGATGCCATTCACATGCTCTTGTTTGTGCTCCATAGGTGGCTAACTATTGTGCTGAACGGATCCATCAAGCGGTAGCGGAGGAGTGGGAGAAGGGAAGAGGTGGTGATGGATGGCGTAGTAGGTGGGAAGCAGCATTTTCCAAGGGGTTTGAGAGGGCTGACAATGAGGTTCTGGACGAGGCCATAGCACCAGAAATAATTGGATCAACTGCTGTGGTGGTGGCTGTTTCAGGTTGTCAGATCATTACTTCCAATTGTGGTGACTCAAGGGCTGTGCTTTGTCGAGGAACTCAAACAATTCCCCTAACTGTCGATCACAAGGTCCTACCACACATTCATGATTTTTGTAGATATTTCCTTCAATTTGAAATCAAAAAGTGCCCATTTTATTCTCCTAATTATAATGTCTGTTTTTTCCTCAATTACTTAGTAGGCCTGCAAATTGCCATAATGCAGTATGCACACATCTTTTTATCTTAACCACTTTCTTTTAGCCCTTTGCATGAATTGTAGTGTTTTTGGAATGAAACTTCAAGTGCTTTGGTCTCTGCTTGTCGATTATTGGATGGAATATGCACTAAATTTTCAAGTGCATTGGTTTTGTTGTTTGTTGAAACCGTTTGTCCCGATTCCTTAACTTCCATTATTTTCTATTTGATCAACGATTCTCAGCAGAGCTGCTTCGTATTGTTGTTGTTGTTGTTGTTGTTATTGTTGCTTTTACAGCCAGATAGAGAAGATGAACTGGTGAGGATTGAAGGAGGGGGAGGGAGAGTCATAAACTGGAACGGAGCTAGGGTTTTTGGAGTTCTTGCCATGTCCCGTGCTATAGGTTTCTCTCTTCCCTCAATTCCTAACTTCGTCTGTCTTGTTCAGAAATTGCTGAACCTTCCATGTGTTATAAAAAAAAACTACTTAAATTCATGAAGTTTCTTTAATTTTTTTTAATTAATTGATCATGTATGTATCTTAGTGTGAATAACTTATTTCATTGCATAGAAGAATTGTAAATAATTGTTACTTATGTAAAAAGGGAATTGCAAGCAATTCAAACTATCTAGTAATGATGAAACATGTTTTTTTTCGAGTTCAATGTTTATAATCTCTCTCTCTCTCTCTCTCTCTCTATATATATA
>JAOXJP010176878.1:0-12546 GCA_025762735.1 Platanus orientalis
TATGTGCTACAAAAACTATTGTATAACTTTGTTATATAAAGTTTGTTTACAAAATGACTAATTTAAGATGAATTATGGCATGTTTGATAGTCATTTGTCTAAAAAAATGACTAGTAACCATTTGCATATTATTTTAAATTATTTGTGCACGACTTAAATGCTTTATATAGTTATTTTAGTCCAGAGAGTAATCACGCTCAACATAAATTGAAATTTTCATAATTTTTATAATATTTCGAAACATTCTACTGAAATTTTCATTAATCCTCATGACGAATAATCCATCAAAATCGAAATTTTGAACCTTGGATAGGTCTAGACTTCAAATCTACATCTTAACATTATTATTTTTTAATTCATGAGCCGACCCGAAGCCCGGCCCGAGGCCCGATCAATTAATGAGGGTCGGGTCCAAACCCCTGCCTGAGCCCTCCCCCACAGGCCTGAGCCTGGTCTATAATTTGAGGGTCGGGCCTGAGTCTACCATGGCCCGGCCTGAACCTGGCCCATGCCCACCCCTAGACTAAGCCACCTTCTTTCTGTTCCACAACGTTATTTTGCATTCTGAAGCCACGTCTCCAAGATTCCGTTTAGCATGAATTGTTGCACCAATGACTTGATTTGAACTCCCTAGACTAGTATGCACTGAAGATTCCAACCAGATTAGGTTGCTAAACCTTTCCACAAAGCTTCACACTCCTTGTTGATCCATGTTAAGGACCTAATAATTTGATCACTAAGAACTCCTTTGTAAACTGACCAAACACTACCCTCTTCGATCAGATTTTTTTGAACTGAAAGGATTGGTTGTAGCTATGAGATCATAGTATATAAATAACCTGTATGGATCCTAAATAACAAACATCAATTGCTATTGGTTTGTGTTTTAGTTTTCGATTCCAAGATTGAAGCCAAAAGATGTATAATCTCACGAGAATGCAAAATACTACAAAATTAGACAAAAGATGCGTAATCATATCCCAATTGTGGAATCACACCACAAAGATTAGCATTGCCAGTGATGGAAAAGGTGGGGGAGTTTAACAGGTACTGTTTAGAGCAAGAAGGGAATGGAGAGGAGAAACCTAGAGAACATAGAAGAAAAACCCAAAACGCAAAAGAATTGGGTTTGGTTTTTTCTATTTGGTATAAATGAAGTAGGGGTAAAAAAGTAATTAAACATCACCAAAAACCACTTTCGTAAATAATTATTTTTACCTCATTATTTGGCAATTTCTCCAAAACTTTGAACCGATTTGGGAAAAATCCCTTAAAGATATTACCCGAGTTTAAGCTATTTACTTTTCTCTGATTGGATTTTGTCTTGTTAATGGGAACTATTCTTCTTGAACTTGTATGCAGATAAAAGGAGAAACCATAAAGTACTTATCATTACTACGGCGGTTACAGGGGTGATAATCGCCAGTGTCTTCATCTACTTTTCTTTGAGATGGTTGGCTAAACAAAGAGGTAACATATTCTCATTTAACTCTGGTAAACTAAAAAATAACTGTCCACTTGTACTCATACTTGGTGAAGATAGTAGGCCTCAATTTCACTCACAATCAAGCGTAAAGCAAATAAGATGTTGGCATAGTGGAAACAGCGTTGATGTACCATGTAATGGGATATGGGCCCTAAGCACTCATAATCAAAGCAATAAATAATAAATCAGCAACAAAAAATCAACAATCACATATAAAAGATGAGAATTTTATGTGGTCCAGTTCTTTGGCCTACATTCAAGGACAATCTTTTCAGTCTCTACCAAATAAGAAAAGTGAAAGATCTACAAAGTTTTCTTTCTCGAGGTCTCACCCTAAAACCCAAGCCCTTATCCATGTTACACTTGTCTCAATCCATAAAAAGAACCAACCCTATTTTCTCATTATGAAGAAATCTTGTCTATTTGTTTCTACCAGGAGAAAACCCTAGTGAAAAATCTTACGCCAGCCTCATTTTTTTTTTTTCTCGTGAGAACTTCTTATTTTTATTTTTATAAAGAGTCCTCATGACCCTACTCCTTCATGTACATGTAAAGATGAAAATTATAATAACAAATAACTACTAAATTAGAAGTTTGAATCTTATAGTTGGATTGCTCAACAAATTAAAGGTTGAGAACACAGAAATATAAAAATCTCTATCTTGGCTTGTTTCACAAACACCTTGAAGACATCCTATTGTAGTATGGTCCATATGCACCTTTGACAAAACACATAACATGTGATATGTGCACAACATTCAACCTTGGCCCACATTCCAAAACTATCCTGGATATAACCTTGCACTTGTCCTCCTTAATAAGCTTTGCACCACCTATGATTGTAACACACCTCCACCTAAAACCCAAATCAACCAACATGTTTGCTATCATCATAAACGGCCATTAGCCTTGAAAAATCACTACCTTCACATACCATTGAATCAATCCTTAATCGATTCCGTATTTCTCAATTATAATATAGTTAATGCACATGTGTAGCTGCCACGACAATCACGTAATCAACACTAGAGATGGACTGCAATTTATCATCTCTAATCTCAGGAATTGTCTCCTCATTGTTTACCACCTGAAAACTATAATGCCTATTCTGTCCCAACTAAGAAAAAGATCTTGCATAGACATTTATAACCTGTACACCCTATTTTCATCCCTCCAAGATCAAACCATATCCATGGGTTAAGAAGATCAAGACACTTACATTATATATAATGAAGACTACAAGTTACGAGTTCTCCCAAAACCTAAAAGAAATCTCTCCAAAGAAACCCTTCCCAAAGTCCCACAAACAAGACTATATGTATTGTGGCATGAATCCCGAGAAACCTTGCTCCAAAGCGCTAGTTGAAACCCTAAAATGATTCGGGTTTACCATTTTTCTATTTATTGAATCATTTTGGTTACCCTCTAGATCAAACAAACAGGTTGAATATCGGGCTGCTTTCTAGTTGAATTCGAGAGAACATCACAAACAATTTTAATCTGTGCATTAAATCAAGCTAAATTCAATGCCTATAAACATGACATAATATAAAAATATGTGTATAATGGAATAATTTTTAGCCATGTGATATATGTAGATATTTTTAAAGAGCTGTAACAAAATTTAAATGGCTTTGTTTCCTTAATCATCTAAATCAACGTAGTTAAAAAACAAACAATTTGGCCACATAAATCTCTTAGGTGGGACCCATTAAATGTTGAGTCCAGACCCTCTGCTAGCTAACTAGGTTTCATATTTTGTAGTTAACGACTCTTAAGTACTCAAACTCATGATTTCCCCTCACCTAAAAAATTCTTGAATACATGAAACAGGAAAGAAAAAGGAACACATGGGCAGGCCATCATTTGTTCTGGGAGAAACATATCGAGAACTATCAGATGCAAACATGATTGGCAACAACTTGAAACAAGGAAAAGGACCAGATCTACCATTATTCAATTTCGAGAACATGCCAAAGGCAACAAACAACTTTCATGGAGCAAATAAGCTTGGAAAAGGAGGTTTCGGTGAAGTGTATAAGGTAATGGTTATTTTTTCAGGCTGCGTGTGGCAGCCACTTGTAATGTAATCATTTCATTTGAGTTTCCCAGGCTTTTGAAGCCACAATGGGATGGTTTTGCAATGAAACAATTCAGATTTGCACCGATTTGCGCGTGATAACATTAGTCATTTCATTTTATAGAAAAACCTAAGATGACTTCATTTCTAATTGTAGTTAACAAATCAGTATAAATTTGAATTAGTTCATTACAAATCATCACCTCAGGCTTATAAATGCCTTGGAAAACTCAAATGAAATGATTACATTACAGGTGACTGCCAAATAGGCTACTAATGATTTATGATTTAACAGAAACTATACCCCTAGATAGAGCAGCAGGATGGGAAAACAGCATTTGTGTAGCTGACTCCAAATCATTGGGACAATGCTATTTTACGAGTTTCTTAGGTGTTGCAGATAGGAGTGGCAACAAGCCGAGTTGAGCCAAGCTTTGCCCAGCTCAGCTTAGGCTTGTCACATGAAGGCAAAGCTCAGGCCTGGCTCAGGCTTGTGAATTGCCGAGATCAGGCTCAACTCAACTCGTTGTGTTTGAAACAAGGCTCAGGTTCAGAGCTTGGCTCATCTTGTTGCCACCCCTAGTTGCAGAGCAAGCAAGAAACCATCTCCAAATCCAACTGGGAAGAGATTATTGAACTGGGCCTTGTCGGCTCAATCATCTTAGAACTAGCCATGTGCTGCATCTAACAATAACAGAGGCTTTCAGATTGATTCGACTCCTAATATCTAAAAACTAACAAACATTTTGAAATAAAATAAATTTATCAGAGAACTTGAAGCAACTCTCAAATTGCCTTTCTTACATGTGTACCACACATCCGCTCACTAACTTGTTTATCAAAAGCCTCAAACTCCAGATTGACATAATCTCGTGGAATATACCCTCCCTACTAGATGTGCTAATTAGCTAATGCATAAAATACAGCATTATCTTCCATTCTCAATCTCCTCTGCATTAAGAAAGAACACATGGGCCTGGTCATAACTAAAAGCCTAGCTACACCATTGACCAAGAGTACTGAGGTTATAGAAACGGAAGTAAAACTGGCATTAAATACAATGTGTATTTGAGAGGCTCAACGGAAGAAAAATCCTTTAAACCTTCCCGGTGAGGATTTTCTACGGCCCCCTATTGTCTGCTAACCTTTGCCGAGGTCAAGGGAGTGGGCACATCAGCGCCAGAAGTGATTTACACACGCCCACAAAATTTGTAAATTCACTTTCAGCGCTGATGTTTCCGCCCCCTTGACCTCGGCAGAGGTTAGCAGAGGATAGGGACAGCATATAAAATCTCTCTCTTACCTTCCTGGATCTACTATAGACCTACTAAATATTCATTCTTCAACTTCCTAGATGGACATCATCCTGTTACTCCCAACTTATCTCTCATTGGTTCAATTCTAAAGCAGCATGACTTTTACAATTCATTGGAAAAAAACATTAATAAATCAACAAATTTCTGCAAGTCAGTGTAATGTCTATTTGATAGTCTGATAACATCTCTTAGCCCCTATTTAGAGGCTTTAAGGTCAATGAAAATAATGTACAGAGTATAATTACACTGCTTCTTAATTTTTAAATTTTCAGCATCCGATCCTCAAGAGGAAAAAAATGAACATATTAAAATTTCTTTTGTTTGATTCACCGTTAATTAAAGAAGTAACAGTTTCCTTACATCAGAATGCGAATTACAGCAAGACCAACAGCAGAGATGGAGACAAGAGTACCAATACAGTACTTTATCACATCATATTTTGCTGCTTCCAGTTGTGCCCTTAATGCATGAATTTCCTGTAGGTAAGATTTAAACATAAAAATCAAATTTAATTTCATAAGTACAATCATAACTCAGCCATTTCTCAACAGCATTCATAAAACTCACCCGGTCAAGCTTGTTTGTGAGGCTGTTGGTTTCTGCATTTTGATTGGCTAGCTCATCGCGTATACGCCTGGCATTTGTTGGTAAACATTGAGAATATAACATTGCAAGATGATGCAATTTCTGAAAAGAAGAAATTTATGAACTATATTCCTTACCCTCTTTCAAGGTTTAAATCCAAACGCTGCCCAGCAGTGACTTTGTCAATCTCATACCTGTGTCAAAACAATGTCTTTGCACTGTGAATTAATAATAAATAAATAAATAAAACCAAGCCTGCATGCAGAATCGATTTGAGTTATGATTCTACAGAACCAGACCTCAATTCACTGCGCATCTTCTCTATATCGCTCCGAAGTTTTTCGGTCTCACGTTGCAACAGAGAAAAATGGTGTTCCTGCATTAAGAGTACAGATCAAACTTCAGATAAAAAGGCATCAAAAAGCCAACATCCCTATCAAGACTTGGGCCATTATTTAAAACATTTGGGTTCCTTAAATCTTGATCATAAGAAAGGAACCTAATGCATCCAGCAGAGTCAGCTGATAAAAAATGAAGAAAAACTTAACTGGATAGCCAAGTCACTGATTTAGTTATATACTCGTATTTTCATAGTTTAGCAGTTAACTGATGAAGTATGAGAGCTTAAAACCAGATGTACAAGCTTCTTTTAGTTAAACGAATATTTAAACCAAGTAAATTCTTTTGATAAAGTACCAGAACCAGCCCAAAGTTCAGAACTAGATCCAGCTGTCTTAAAAAGTAGAAGTGCAGAAGCAACAATTAAAGTTAATGCAAAAAGGATCACCACAAGCATAATTCCTGTAACAATATAATCTTAGACAGGTTTTGGAAGAACAAGTATAGCTTGTTAAGATCACATCTCCTTCAAGCTATTCTATGACAAACATTTTGATCTGAACCTAATATATTGACAGAACCTAAATAGAACAAGGAACAGATGGAACTAGTGGTTTTGTTAGGAGCAAAGTAGGTGAGTACTGGTTGGACCCCCAAGAGCCTAAAAGCCATAGCAACCAAGGCACCTCCCAAAAAGGACAGCAGAAAAAATCCAGACGCCAAGGCCAACCCCAGTCTGATCACCAAACATGAACCATTGAAACCCAGAGACAGGAAAAGGAGGCCCCACCCAAATACTAAACCGAGCCAACCCCAACCCTCCATGCCAGAAACCACCCAACTTAGATTTATTTACTATTTCATATACTCAACAAGTGAGATCTGACCATTTCAATGTTGGCTAAATTTCTCTGATTCTTACACACTGACAACATTGGTCAAAATCAGATTTCCAACACAAAACTGCAGTTCCAAACAAATGATTTCCTTTAAGTTGATTAGCCATTAAGGCATCAATAAACTGCAGATTGTTTATTAGTTTGGTGATTAAAGAATTATTGGGCTGAAGTTTAGTAAATATTCTATTTAAATCCACTGCATTATTCTGTGGAACCACACCCTGTTCTGCATCATTAACATAAGAATTGAAGGTCTCATACATCTCTTGCCAACAAAACTGAATAAGAAAACCAGTAAATGTCCTTAAAAAAATTGCAAACTTGTTGAGACGAGTAATAAAGAGGCAAGTGACCCAGTCACATTATATCTTCTTTTGCAGACACGATAGAATAGGAGCCAGCCCCATTGAATCAGTTGGGTCATCTGATCCGATCCCACCAGGGGTGTTGGTCAATATACCTATCACTAAAAACTTTTTTTTTTTTTGGATAAATAAGATAAGATATTTTATTAAGAAACACCAACAGAAACACGATACAACACTCTGCCCAGGCTCATGAGAAATACTCCAGACCTAGCGAAGACCGAGAAACAAAGGCCACAGGCCACTACCCAGAATCCCAAGGGATCAGACATCAAGGATTCCCAGTCAAAAATCCACATTCTGTACCAAATTTGGAAGCAGGGGGTGCCGGATGAAAGCCACTCAAATAACTTGGAAAGCACCAACTCCACCACCTTATGGAAAGGGGCAGACCGACCTTCGAAAATACGAGAATTGCACTCTCCCCACACTGTCCAGCATATGGAAAATGGAATCAACCTCATTACTTCCAAGCAAAGACGGTAAGGCCTTATAGGATTGAGATGGCCAAATCTCCAGCAACATCTTCACTGAGCCCGGATGGACCCATTTCAGATGGAAACGAACCATCATATACACCCATAAAGAAGCCACCACCCCACAGCAGTGCACAAAGAGGTGGCTGGAAGACTCACCAGCAGCCCTACACATGCAGCACCATTTTGGAGCAATGAGCCACCTCCAGATAAGATTATCCACAGTGAGGGCACGATCCCACCATAGCGTCCACAAAAAGAAGGAAATCTTTGACGGGGCAAGAGAGTTCCAGATGAACCGAGCCAGAGACTGAGGAGACATTTCTTGATCCATGGCCGCATAGAGAAACTTAACTGAAAACCCATTTGCATCCGGCGTCCATACTCTCTCATCCTCCATATTTCTATCCCTAAGCTGTAGCTGTCAAGGATCTCAAGGAGTCTGCTCATGCACTCAACTTCCCAATCATTAAAATTCCTCCTAAGCTGAATGTTTCAAGAACATAAAGTTTTCGACCTGACCATATGGGCTTTGACGGATCCCATTTTCCTTCGGCCAAACTGAAAAGCCTGGTAACAGTTGGCATAAGGTTACTATAGAGCACCAAGGATCAGTCCACAATTGAACTCTCTCACCATTGTTAACCTTGAATTGAGTGAACCTTGAAAAGGAATCCATCCCTTTGAAAATTCCACTCAAGACCCCACAACCCACGACTCCCATACGCCTACGACTAGCCCAGCCATTCAAGTCTTCCCCATATTTGGCAGTAATTACTCCCCACCAAAAGGACTTTCACTCAACCCCAAATCTCAACAGCCACTTGTTCAACAAAGCCCTGTTGATCAGACAGATAGATCTAATTCCCGATTGACCTTTCTCAAAATGTTTACTAATGACCGACCAGCTTAACTAGTTAATCTTTCTCAGCCTCTGCTCAGCTTGACAAACGAACTCCCTTTGAATTCTCTCCAATTTGTTCACCATCAAAATAGGGGCAGCAAACAAGGATAGGAAATATACCGGCAAGCTCGAAAGAACATTCCTCAAGAGGATCAAATTGCCTCCTGTAGAAAGATACCTACCTTTCCAAACTGCAAGCCTCTTCTCCATCCTTTCAATTACAGGATTCCAAATGGCCCTGAAACATGACTTTGTGCCAAGCGGAAGACCCAACTAAGGATATGTTATGGCAAACAAGTTTATATTGTGCATGAGTAAACAGATCAGTAAATATCTCTTTATTCCTTGTCTTTGATCCTTGGTAAGAAACAAGGAAATCACGTAAGTAATTTTTAATCTTTTTGGGACATGGCTTCATTTCCGATAGTCTAATGGCGTGGAGATTTTTTTTTAAAATGGCCAACCCTTTGCCTAATGTGTGTGTGTGTGTAAGAAAGAAGCCTATTACAGAAGCCTTCCTCAAGACTTTTGTAGATCATCCACCATCTCATTTTGCTCTGATAGAATAAGGGTGGCTACTATCAGTGTTTTGAGCATCGATACAAATCGGTAAGTTTTGACTGATACGTAACAGTATAGAGCCCTTACCGATACAAAACTATATTTTTCAAAACTACAAAGTATCAGCGATATGTATTGATCGATACAATATGTAGATTCTATTCATTCTTTATATAGAAATGCAAGGTATCAATGGAAATTCATAGAAACCTTATTGATACCAATCACAAGTTGCTAGAAGGCCTCTGTTCTCCTTTAAAAAAAAAAACCAAGGGCTCCATTTGAATAAAAAAAACTCACATTTTATATACGAGAAAAAAAAATTACTAAAGAGACGAAAAACAGTAGGAAAAAAAAAAAAGGTGATAGGGCATCCCCAAGAGAGCACACTGTCATGCCCCGCATGACAACTAGAGGCTGCGAGTCCTCTCCAGCTCAAATGACAACATGCATATATACAACCCGACCATCCAAACTACACCTACCATCCCTGCCCCAAAAACCTCCACCCTTGGCCCACCCTCACATCTCCACCATGGAATTCCAATCCCTTACAATTTACCCATAACTAAAATTCCCACCCATTAAATTTTTTTCTCTTTTGCTCTTTTGTAGACTTCAGAAGACGACCCAGCAGCATCCTTGAAAACCTGAATGTTCCTCTAGCCACAAGGACTAACTTACGGCTGCAGAGACCATTTTCCATATCCTCTTGCCTATGACACCCCAAGCTGAAGATCTCCACCCAAACAACAGACACTGTCCAGATCCAGAGGGGATATCTATGTCATCCGAAGTCCCTTATCATTGTGAACCACACCTCCCAAGCAAACGAACAAATGGATCAGCAAACAGGGGATCGAATGCTCACTATGTAGCACATCAAAACACATATTTGGAAGAATCGTCCCTTTCTTTCTAAGGTTGTCCAGCATCGATATTTTCCCCAACACCGCAGTCCAGAGAAATAATTGGAATTCAATCGGAACCGGCTTATACCAAATTGCTCTTCAAAGCAGCTCAATGGACTGAGAAGAATCAATCAGCTGAAGGCTCGCTCTCACTGTGAAGCTTCCCCCCAGACCCATGACCCATAACCTTCTGTCCCCTTGCTCCAACAAATAATTTTGGGATTCCAGTCTCCCCATTAGGCTGATTAATAAGAGGAACCTCCCAATCCAAAGCTGGCCTTTGCAAGGATGGCAGCCACACGGTCCTACCATGAAAAGAGACACAATCTGCCATCATTGCTAATTGGTTTGCTGCTAATGCATAGACCTCTGGATAAGCCCTCTCTAAGCTCTAATTTCCACACCATATGTCTTCACAATACTTTATTTTGCATCCATTTCCAACCTCATATCTAACTCCTTTTTTAAGTCATTGCAGCTGATTCATAATCCCCTGCCACAAACCTAACCCATGGGAAGCCCAAACCTCCCTAGGCTTCCAGCGTCATGTATCCCATACTTCTCTATAACTAATGATTTCCATGTACTATCCTCATCTGTCCCCAAGTGCCACAGCCACTTTGTCGATAAATCCTTGTTTATCTCCAATGGCCACCTCAATCTCATGCCCCTTTTATACTTTGGAGTGCACACTGTGTCCCATGCCACTAAGTGTTAACTCGAGGACCCTTCCCATCCCTTCAACAAGAACTCCCTTTGAAGCTTCTCCAAATGATGAGCCACTCCAGCCAGAATAACAAACAACATGAATTATACCATGATACTAGATAGAACTGCCTTTAATTAACGTTACCTTTCCCCCTTTGGATAGATAGATATTGAGCTTTCCACCTTGCCAATCTTCCTACATGTCCCTTCAAAGAATGATTCCTAGGTAACTAATGATGCTTATTTCTTTATCCAAAGTCCCCATAGTTTCCATAAATTCCTCTAATGCTTCTGCGGTTCCACTGATGTTTCAATGGAAGTCATGGATTTGTGGTTTCGTTTGATATGTTCATGTACATGTATAGCTTCATTACATAGTGGGTATTATCATACCCTAACCCTTAGTGCTCCAAACATGCACAATAGCATGTCACGACATCATAAATGGTTAGATTGGTGATTGAAAAGCATCAAAGAGACTTTTTTGTGGGAGGGGAGTAAGGCAAAGAAAGATTATCTTGTGAAATGGGATGATGTATGTCGTCCTAAGGAATACGGAGGATTAGGTTTGGGTCATATAAAGGAGAGGAATTCGGTGTTACTTGGGAAATGGTTGTGGTGGTTTCCATTGAAAAGGGGCAGCTTATGGACTTCCATTTGGCGTTACTTGGCGCTTCAAATGGTCAGGCGAGATTTGGTTGTGTGATTCAGAACCATCCCAATCATGTCATTAGAGTAATATGCGAGCCTTTGGACATATGTGACTCTGCTAGAGCCAAGGCCATGGGTCTCCTTTTAGGGCTAAGGGAATTGAAGAAAATAGGAGCGTCTACTACTCCAATTGTTTTGTTGAGGGTGATTCAACAATTCTTATAAGTTAGGGTATGGAGAGGGGTGATGGATCATGGCGTATGGTTATTATTATCTATGAGATTCGAGAGTTGGTGTCTTTGGTGCATTGCTCCCTCGCTCATATTGATAGAAGCCAAAATGAGCAAGCAAACAAACTAGCTAATTAGAGGGTTAAGAATTCATGTACTTATTGTACTAGTCATCTTACAATGGATGTTGTGTAGTAGCTTTGCCACACCATTGTTGTATTATTAGTTTTTGATGTAGGATACCCTTTTTAAAAGGATCCCACAACAATTAAGGATAAACTACAAATGTCGTATAGAAATCAAGAGAACTAGAAGATAGATGAAATCAAGAACCAAGAAAAGAGTGAGAAAGAAAACAAAGAAAGAAGAGAGAAGATAAGAGAGGAGAGAAAAAGAAAGAAGAAAGAGGGTAAAATACTCACCTCATGTGAGGGGTTGAGAGAAAACTTGAGATACCACGCCCATTTCAACACACACGTGTCTTCTTTTCAAATAATCATCTTCAACTGTTGTTCATTGATCTAATGTGGCCCTTAAATAGGCATTACATGGAAAATAAAATAAAATAAAATCCTAGATTCCAGATTTTAGATTCTAGATCATCTAACAAAATAAACTTACCAAATAAAAAAGACTTCTAAAAAATAAAAGAATCTTGGTTTGGCACAAGATTTGGCTTGTTGGCCAAGTTATTGGGCCCCACAATATCTCAAACAATCTCCTAAAATATTCTCCACAAAACTTTCTAAAAATCCTAAACTTGCTAGCCAAGTTTTCTAAAAGAAACACTATTCCCGTTTTTATTGACACCCCCTTAGTAATTTGGTCATAACTTTCCCAAATCACCTCAGATTTGTGCCATTTGGTCTTGTTAGAAAGGTAATTGAATAACCTTTCTAATAACACCAAAAAAAAAACCCAAAAAAATTCAATTTTTGGCCAAAGAAAAAGTGGGTCCAAAGTGAAAAACGGGATTACAATTAAAAACCAAAAAAACTAAATTAACCATGAAACTATTGACCTTATTACAAAATT
>JAOXJP010176889.1:0-12546 GCA_025762735.1 Platanus orientalis
CCCAAAGTTTGGCACTATTAGCCTTATTACATGGACACATAAAATGTTGTACCCCCCCTTAAAAGACCCTAAATAATCCCACATAACATGTACAGTTAAATCTAGCCCTCTTATGTCGGGGTACATACATAAGTCTTGCTTGATTGTCCGCATCATAAGGCACATGAAAGCCTTCTCCACAACCTACCGAGGGATTATGCATGGCTGAAACCCTCAATGTAGGTTTGAATCATCACGAAAATCAGCAAAAAACACATTCGAGGCTTCAACAAACACAAATCAAGCTCTACACAGTGCATCATGAGCATAAACCAAGCTCAAGAAACAACATCTAAGTTATTGTCTGGCGTCGAATAAAAAAATCAAACAAAAAATCACCCTATATGTCGTCAACGGTAACCTAACCCAAGAGAAACACATGTAGCTCTTTCAAATCTTCACTAAATCGAGTGGGGTTTGTTTTAGATGAATCGTATTAAAACAAATAAAAATAAAAAACAGATACAAGAATACATGGGAGAGGTGTATGTATTTACAAGTATACCCTTTTACAGTACTCTTTTTTTTTATGAATACCCTTGTACTGTACTAGACATATGTACCCTTACATGAATGTACTGATACACTACAACAGATATCCAATGAACAGATGGTCCCCACTCTTGATACCAATCCTATTTTGGCATCATGACTATAACCTTTCACCTGGTTCAGTCATATGGTCATAAGATGGACACTTGGACCTGAATTACTACTTGATGAACACACATGTAAGAACCTATTCTATTAAGTGGAAGTTTCACATGAATTTATAGGCTGTGTTCAGATGGCATTTCCAATGCATTTAAGTGTGTGAACACAAAAAGTACACCAAAAAATGCAGTTTGGCCCCCGTTGGAAAAATAAATGCAAAATTCATTTTGTCATTAGAAGAGAATGCTGTAAACTTGTTCTTTTACCAAAATCTTTCTCACAACATTCATGTTATAACGAAAGCTCATCTACATTGTATTTATTTGAAAGTATCTTAATTTGACACATTTAAAACTGACTAGCCTTATGCGTAAAACACACAACAAAAAAAAAGTGCATCCAAACACAGGAACATAGTGATGTCCATGTTGACAAAAAATTCATGAAGCTTTTGAATGAGTATGCCACTCTTACTTATTAAGAATAGCATTAAAGTTAAAAATGGTTTGATTAAATTGCTCTAATGGTTGATGTTGAATCCTAACCATGAGGTTGTGTTTTCAAGTGCAGCTTTTCCACCAAATACAATTTAAAAAATAAAAACCATCATTGTGCAATATGTTGTAATAAATGCTAAGTCAGGATTATATACCCTTCTTATTTGGTTATTAGATTTTCACACAAGTAACATAAACATCTAGCAAACAATGCACACTGCTTTTTATAAGAATTTGTCTATTTCCAGCAATGTAGAATTGTTAGTGAAACTTAGTTCTCTGATGTTGCAGGAGCCTTTGTGTAACATATCTGTAGTTCTGTGCTTCTCAAGTAATCAAGTTACAGCTTTTTGAAAATTTTAACTCCTAATAGATTTTTTTTTCTATGATCCTTCCTTTTCTTTTGCAATAACTTTCTCATGCATCTCTTTCTCCTTGCTGGTGTTTGATACATGATCTGGTTTCTAACGATTACTATTTCTAAATTATGGTAACTCATGTGCTAGTTCTCATTGGATGATCAGGTTCGGGATGCAAAGATAAAGTTTTTTTCAAGCCTGAAACAAGGCACTGAAGAAGAACACTCACAATGGAAACAGATATCTACTTCCCTCAAGGTATGGATTCCTTTCACTATCAATGTGAGGAAGGCATCTAGTAGCTTGATACGATTTTACTGTATTGAGAATTACATTTTTCTTCCTGAATTTTGACACTTTCTAAACCTGTAGGAATGATTTTATTCCAGATGCATGTGTGTGTGTGTGGGTGGGTGGGTGATGAGGACATGGAAGCAAGGTGGGGCCCATATTTGGCCTTGGTGGGGTCCATGCATGGAGCAAACCAGGACAAGCAAGGGAGATGCAATTGAGAGATTTATGGAGATTTTAATAGAGTTTTAAGAGGGTTTTTATAGACTATTTCAGTTTATAGATGTTTTTTAATGTTTATTAGAGTTGGGACATAATCGGAATTTTATTTTTTTGTATTGGGGTTTTTGGGAAATATGTAATAAAGCCTACATAAGGCTTAGTCAACCAAAGCATAGGGGGGGCATTTCTTTTGCTCTTAATTTTTTTATTTTGGTTTCTAATTTTGTAAACAACGGAGAAAAACCCCTATTACTTAGGTTATAAAGAGAGGGTCTTCCTCTTGATTGAACATGACTTTGATGAATAAAATTTTGTAGCTTTCAAGCCCCTTTTGCTAAACCCGACTGAGTGTCTTCTCTCTTCCAAGCTTTGATACCAACATGGTTTCAAAACTTAGATCGGCGGACTGGATCGTCCAGGCCCAAAACTGATCCCAGATTGGATCGGATCATGGATCGGCGATCCACGTGTGGATCGTTTGGTCCAACCCTGATCCAAAGCCAAAAAATTCTGGAAAAAAAATCCTAAAAATTTCTAATATTCTTATAATACCTTTTATGAAAAGTTTGAATGAAAAAAAAAAACTAAATTTTAGGTATGTTTGGTGCATCATACATGAATAAACACTGTTACAACTGTATATAAAGATCAAAATTGTATATTTCATAAGAAAACATCCAATATGATTACTTCTACTTCATAAAAATCAAACAATACATAATAACAAACAAATAATGATGAAAGACATATACATACCTAGCATGGTATCAGAACTTCCACCATGAACGGCATAGTGGATTAGGAACATAATTCTCATTATAATCTTCGCGATACTCATACATGTATGGAGATGTCATTGCGCATGGCTCATTGGGATTGAAGTGAAAGCTCATAAACTCTCCAAAATTGTGTTCTTGAACAGGCTGAGGCTAATCTCACCCAGTACGTGGACGAAGAGGAACTGGGTCTAGAATTGGAACATCATGATGCCGACAACGTTGATGGCTACGACTACCTTTAAAATTGATTCTACCTCTATAGTTCCAGGGCCAAATGCTACAGATGAATCTGATGATGGAACAATCACTAGATATGGTGGATGTATCTGAGGAATAGGGACACCATGCTCTCTAAATCCAAATTGCATCTGTGGTGGACCTGGTGGTAGATAAGATGGGCTAGAGCTCGACTCATCAACATTCCCTTCAAACTGCATCTGGATATAAAAAAATTAAAAAATGGTTGTGGTACATAAGACTGGCTCGAGTCGCCAATGTTCTCTCTTAACTGCATTGGTGGTAGAATAAAAATTCATAAACTGTGATGGATAAGACTGGCTACTAGAGTTGGACTGCCAACATGCTCACCAAACTACATCGGTGGTGGAAAGAAATTTAATATGGTCGTGGACGATACTGGCTAGTAGAGCTCGATTGATCATAGGAGTGATGGTGTTTACCATCATGTGAGAATGGTCCAATACCACTCACATCCATAGAATGTGATCGTTCCTCCACATCATCAGTGTGTCTATGTTCATGTCGTTGTCACCTACTATAAGTAGAACCACCGGATCAATGACACTGAGTCGGTTGAGTTGGTGGAGATCGAATGCCATGATCAATATCTTGTGTAGATATAAATCTGGAATCATACTCTATAAATCCATAAGGAGTCGAAGATCCACCAATAGCACTCGGATCACCTTCACCACCACTATCATCACCATCAAAACCAGTCTCTTTAGTAGCAATCCCCCCTATAGTACCACTACCACTCACAGCTGTTACATCTTTAGTCACGTCCTCTCCCGCATAAACATTATGTGTATAGAATAGGGCATGGGTCTCTGCATATAGATCATCATCATCATCATAATGCCTGAAACTAGAACGCACAGCAGCAGTATCCTGTTCGTCTTCTTCTGCCAATGCCTCCTCAAGCCAGTCATTTTCTTGGCCATGGCCATTAAGCAGTGGACCCTCCAACTCATGAGTCTAAGGCTCCAGTGTGTCATTATCTTCAAATATGTGGCTCAAGTTAATCGGGTTGTAATAATCATCATCCTTGGATTTCATATTCATCACATTTTTCATTTTCAATTGGATGTTGCAGTGAACATAGATTAGTTTGTGGAGGTTTTTCATTTTCAACCGATTCCTTGTTCTTGAGTGTATGAAAATAAACATGCTCACATTCTGAAGAGGAGCACGTCTAGCTAAGGATTTTGATTGTAATGTCTCTTAACTCGCGTGCATCATCTCCATAGAAATCTCACAAGTCAGTTGTATAGTACGAAAAAAATTTAAAGTTATTAGAATTTCACATAAGCCTAATTCTTTAAAAGTGTTATATTATATGATTACATAAACAAAACTTGGAAGATATGTCTACCAAGCATGCTGAGTCAGCTTCAAGCCAAACTCTCCATTCATATCTATGAAATCTTGCAACTACATTCATTGAGTTAAGAATAAAATCGATTAACTCATAAATTTCATAATATCAATAAAATATAATATTACTTGTCTTATACATTTTTCTTGCTTGATAAAATTAGGCTCTGATCTTTTAGTTGCATTCTTCACTCCAATTCTTAACTCATAATGGGTTGAGAATCCCTTGCTATATTGCATTGCAGAATTTAAAAAATGGGCTGTCACACAAACATCAAAGAATTTTTATCAAAACTAATACATGCATATACCTATTGCATGCAAGTCATTATGAAATGTGTTATCTCATCTTGCGTCAATGTATTCCCAATACTTATTATAACCGCATGGTAGTTTGTCTCTGATCAACTTCTTTGCCCTATCCATTGCCTCATATATAATTGCCATTGTGTGTTTTTTATATTGGTTTACAATTTTTAGAACATTTACCAAAGATCCCATCGCTCTGCATAATTCGTCTACTTTATTCCAAAATCCATGTGTAAGGACTATATCAAAAACTTGTTCTACCATACACTTCTTTTTTCTATCTTCGATGCTTAAGGCAGATAAGAATCTAGAATAGTGAAACATTTCTACAATTGAGCCTTGTACCTGACAAGGCTCTCCAATGCCATATATTCTATGGCAAATCTAGTAATCACAGGGCAGAGTAAGTCATGTCCCTCCGTATATGGCCTCAACATAATCACCGTTTGGCTACTATTGTAAATAAGCGAGGATATGACCCTCCCTTTTGCAATGATCTCATGTATTCTTTTTAGTTTCCCAATATCCTCCAACA
The DNA here is from genome assembly GCA_025762735.1 of Platanus orientalis. Classification (NCBI taxonomy): domain Eukaryota; kingdom Viridiplantae; phylum Streptophyta; class Magnoliopsida; order Proteales; family Platanaceae; genus Platanus; species Platanus orientalis. Next base: position 5,303 of record JAOXJP010176889.1, read on the forward strand.
TCAAATCAATACAGTGGGCAACACATAAAGTTCAATAAAGATGTTTCCTCTTATTCATCAACATCTTTCTTACAACCTTGAAACTTACTTCATTGTCCATCACAATTTAGACAACATGACTATTCTCAATCTCATCAATCACCTTATCCATAAGCTTGAATATGTATTCCTTCATCTTCTTATATCGTGTGATGTCCACTGACTTATGGAATATCATATTGCGATCTGAATATACCATGAAATTAATCAATGACCTTCTGGACTTTGTTGTCTACCCATCACACATAACAGTGCATCCATACTTAAACCATTTTTTCTGTAGCACATGAATATAACTTTTCAACATTTTAAGATGTGGCATCATGTGGGGGCTCTAATCCCAGAACTATACTCTGCAATGGTATCCATCATAGGATGAAATAATTCACCTTTTGATGCATGCCATGAGATGTCATTAGCCACCATCCATTTGCATATACTTTGCCCCACTTCCTCAAAAAACTTCTTGTTAAACATGTCATTTAACCTCTTTTGCTTATTCTCAGATTTTCTATAAGTTCCAGTATCCGCCATTGTCGCACCTGTATCTTTAGTGCTTTACAACTGTTTTTGTGCTCGTATAACCTTCCTCTCAAGATCAATGGGATTATCTCCCATGCTCTCATATCTCCCTGATATAGAACCACTAGAACCACTAAACATATACTGACTACCACTAGGAAAACCAGAAACTGAACGTCATCTCAACTCATCCGTGTAGGCAGTCTTTCTACTCTCTCTCATTGCTTGTAGAAGTTCGGCCTTCACTTCATCCCCAGCAACCTCCTTCTCATCATACCTACTAGATCCCCTCATTTCTTCATAAAACTCATCATTTTTCTTCTCTTCAATCTTCTTCAAATTTTTTGCTTCCACGCAAGTGTTGATTATCATATCCATAACTTCTTTTGACATTTGCGTGCGCTCTTTTATTTCACCTTTTGCATGAGCAAGGTGATGCTTAAGCCTAGTCACACCACCCGAATGTTTTTTATTGCAAAAATTGCATCTTACTTTCTTCTTTTTCTTCATCAATGGCACACAAAACTTCCACCAAATGTCTTTCGAAGTCTTACCCTTATTATGACTCCCACCCGCACTCCCACTCTCACCTGCATCTTCGAATGCCAACTCTGTAAATAAATAAAAATGAATCAATGTATGTTTTTAAAACATTATTATTGTAAAACTTTAAAAAATATTATAGACTAATTACATTTTTTTTATTCAAAAACATTTTTTTTATTTTTGGATTATTAAAAAGTAAATAAATAAATTCGATTTTTTAATTTACACCATGAATCAATGTATTTTTTTTAGAACATTATTATTGTAGAACTTTAAAAAAAAACTGATTAACTAATTACATTTTTTATTCAAAAATATTTTTTTCTATTTTTGGATTATTAAATAATTAATTCAAAATTTTTTGAAATTTCAATTAACACCATGAAGGCGTGAATCAATGTATTTTTTTAGAACATTATTAATGTAGAACTTATAGACTAATTACATTTTTTTATTCAATTTTTTTTTTTAATTTTGGATTATTAAATAATTAATAAAAAAATTCAAAATTTGGATTGACGCCATGAATCAATGGGTTTTGATCCCAAACCCACAAATCCATGGTCATTTTATCATTGGTACATCCAAATCTTTTTATTTTTATTTTTTTTATAATTTTTGATTTTTTTTCCATTTTCAACAAAAATGCCTTTAAATCTTCAAAACATGGATCAAATCATGTTTTGGATGTTTGAAATCAATAGATCTAGCATCTATTTGTGCTAATCTACTATTTTTTTTTAAAAAGAATGAAATTTGAAAAATAAATGAAAAAACTCACCTTTAAAGCAAACCAACAAAGAACACTAAAAAGCGGCATTTGATCCCTTAAATTTTCAAGATTTTGAAGTTTTTTTTTTTCAATCTTTTACAAGATTTCAACCCAAAATGATGTTAAACAAATTTTTGAAGTAATAGAGGGAGGTTTCAGGCATTCAAGATCGTCATCCCAAAAAATAGGTTCTTAACGTCTAGCCATTCAGGATGACGATCCCAACTTCCAGATAGTCTAGTCTAGATTGTGGATCGGGCGATCTGGAAGCTGGGATCACTGATCCAAATTTTTTTACAATGGGATCGGCTGATCCCAATCCTGGATTGTCCGATCCGATCCGGAATCATCCGATCTTTAAAATCATGGATACCAAGCCTTGGCCATAGTTGGTTATTTCTTTGGATTCTCACAGGTATCTTTCTTCCTTACTTTTCCTTGTTTTCTATCCTTTCTTCTTTCTAATTCTCTTCCTCTTTTCTCTCATGACCCACGACTAATGCAAAGACTCTAGTAAAGAGTTCAAGAATTTACTTTTTGTTGATTTCTTGAAACAAGCATACCTGTTTCCCTTATTCCCTCACTTTTCTGTTTTGGCTTTCATACTACCCGATTACTTCTCCCATAACCTATGATTGAACCTAAACCCTTTCCCCTCTTGATTTCATCCTTAAATTTTCAAGAAAACATCAGTTTTATACCTACCCAACCCTGCGGTACCTTGGGAATTTTTAATCCTGCTAATTTTATGGCTTAGGAAAGAAGGTCTGTTGATTCAATCACCTACGGCAGTACCTGGGTAAATTTCAGACTGTTTTTGGTGTACTCTTCAAGATTCCAGTCTGTTTGGACTTGCTGCTGGTAGTTTTCCTCTGAAAACCCAAAAGCAGAGCTTCCCTTCAACCTTGCAGTACCCTAACATACAAAGCCTTTGCTGTTTGTAATACCCTGCTCCCTGTTCTGGTTCCTTTTCAGCCTCTAAACTTTACAAATATCCTGTTGTACCAATCCCAGAATGTCTCTAAACAGCCTGTTTTCTGTCCTCTTCATGATCTCATAAATCCCCTAAACCACGTTGCTGTTTCAGTCTTTGTCCTACATCGAGTAGCCTGCCATAATCCTAAATCTGAGTGCAATCTTGCTGGGTGTGATCTTAGTAATGTTTCACTATTTTACATCCTAACAGAACATGTTATTAACACTAGTGTGACTATGGTTTGACCCATTACCAGGCCCTCTTTAAACCTACCCATGATCTTTACTTATTTTTTTACAATCCACTTTTGGATTCATAAACTAGAGGGAAAAGATTTTCTTGAGGTTGTGCTACATCACCAGGGGAGTATTATTTACAGCAGGTGCACTCATGTTGAAGCATTTCTATTCTTTTTTTTCCTTGTACCAAGCTATAGGTCCCAGTAGTCTGGTACAACTACAGACTGATATATTTGGAGTTCCTTGCTTCAATTACGAAGGACTATGACTCTGATTTGGCAGGGGCTCACCATGGTCTGATTTAAATGATAATAACCAGGTTTGGTATCACAACTCGTTTAATACTTAGGGTAAGAATCTTGATCATCTGATTGCTTGTACTATGTGCTATCGTTCAATTCTACCTAGTCACTTTTTGATCTCCATAAGAACAAAGGAATGCTTCTTGGAAACCATCAGATGTAAATCTAGTGGAGTGTTGAAGAAAATCTTACAATAGATACTCCAATGAAGCTCCTAATGAAGAGATTTCTTCCCCAAGCTGTAATCATTAGAAAACTTGTTGGAAAAAAGGAGTACAGCACCTGCTACAAGAGGTTTCACACAGAAGTGCAGTGATGGAAGGGAGATGCAGCAGCATGGTATTCACAGTGTCTTATTGCTTCAAGCTTTAACCACACTCCCAATCTTCATTTAAGCTGCCAAACTGGGTGTCACACGGAAATGCAGTGGTGGAGGGATTGGAGAGCACCATATGGCTGAATCCTCAGAATCCTATCTCTAACAATGCTTATGGTTTAGAGGAGTTCCACCACAGGGCTTCACTTTGTTCCAGCCTCAACACTTCTTTTATTTCTCTTATTCTGAAGAAAGGAGCCATCTAGCTGCATGATTTCTGTCCCATCACCTTCATTAATGGCTTTTATAAGTTACTGGCCAAGGCCCTCATAGGGGGTGTTTGGATGGACTGTACAAAAGCTGTTGCTGTTGTGGAAGCTGAAATATATTGTTTGGTTTGCAGCTTTCTAAAAGAGTGTTGAAATGGTAAAAGTGACATTTAGTGTTGACACTGAATTAACCAACTCTCCCAAAAACTTGAGGTGTTGGGAGATATACAAATTAATATACTTCAACACCCCCCCCCCTCTCAGGAGGAACACTGTTTTCTCTTAGGAACATACTTGGAAAGCTAGACATGAGTCCATACAATGCGCACACACGCACACACACAACACTACATCCAAGAAAATACTTCCATCAGGATTCGAACTCATAACCAAACCTGCTTTGATCCCATGTTGACAGTGAATTAACCAACTCTCCCAAAACCTTAATGATGCGGGAGTCCTCCATGTCAAGAAGAAGTTGGAAGACCATGGATAGTCTTTCATGGAGTGTCTAGTAGTGTAGAGTTAATTTTCTGTGTTTGGGAGCTTTTTACAATTATTTTAAATCTCAAGGGGTTAAATGTAATAAGGCATGTTTGTCAAAGGGTAGACTAAGATTTTATTTTCAAGGGTATTTTTGTATTTTTATGGGTTGCAACCTTAATCCATGGGACCCACAATATGAGCAGCAAGATACCTCAAATATTCCTCAAGATTGTGGAGAATATTTGGGAGATATTTTCTCCAAGATTGTGAATAATATTTTGAGATATTTTCTCCAAGATTGTGGAGAATATTTTGAGAGATTTTTTAAAATCTTGTGGGACCCAATAATTTGGCCAACAAGCTAAATATTGTGGCAACCAAGTGATGCAGCACACATGTAGGTTAGTAAGTGTGTGCTCAAGAAATAAGAATAAAACTACTAAAAATAAGGAAAATAAACTAGATTCCTACTCGCAAGTCCACATGCTAATTCAAGTGGTTCTCTAAGTAAAATTCAATATGCATGATTGGAATTAAAGCCGACAAAGTGATGAACAAAATTGAATCTAAATAATATGAAAAGAATATTCGCCAACTTAGAGAATAAAAAAATGATAGATTGCTGTCCAAAAGTTTTGATGGTATAAAAGTGAATGAAAAGTCTTCAATTCAAGCTAATAGTGAAGGAGATCAACAAGGAATATCAAAAAAAAATTTACAGAATACTTAGTGCAAGGTTTATGCATGATTAGGGCTAACAAAGCATGATCAAACAAAGGATAAGGATCAGAAAATAAGGACACCCGCACCTTAGTTCAAGCCATTAAACAGCCACCAGGTCCTACTTGTAAGAGAGAGCAAATCAAAGCTAAAAACAACAAAACTGAGCTAGATATTGTATTAATCACCTCCTTATAGCATTGGTATAGTGTATCTGAGAGATCATGCTCAAAGAATAGAGTTTTTCTGATCACCGAAATCCGCCTGGCTGAAACAAGGGTGCCGCCAGCCCATAACTTCACATAGGAAGTTCTCCTTGTAGAGGACACTTCTGGATGGGTGGTGAGTACCTCTATGGTCGCCCAAGGGTTACTATAACCCTGTAAAAAGACTCCCAAATAAATTCCTAATATATAGGAGATGGAGTCAGATTTTCCAAAATAGCTTCAAACCTCTGTTTTAACGCCTCAACCTGTTGAAAATTGGTGTGGCCCTCTATAAAAGCGACAATGCAGGAGATGGAGTGAGGGAGGATCGTCCAGGTCTTCCTTACAATTCCACTAGATATCTTTGATCGATTCTTTGGGGCTGAAGAGAAGTAGCCAAACTCATGTAGGTGTTTCAGCACCAATATCCACGCCTGGGTTGAGTTAATCAGTTTGGAACTTCTTCGAATGAGTATGCTGAAGAGGAAAGCAGGTATGGGAGTGATCGTCCAACACTATGGATGATTCAGGATGTAGTGATTTGAACGAAACTTCGTTATTAAGAGATTGGAGTTGCTTCTTATACAAAAACTTTAGAAAAATCAGAAAAATATAAGATTAGACAATAAAAAGAGAAGAAGAATAAGAAGAATTTAACCTAAGGGGAAGGGAGTGGCCTCCACCACTAGTGTTAAATTAAGTGGAAACTTAAACCCATTCCAAGGTTTTGGGCTTCTTCAACTTGTGGCAAAGACGAAGGACAAGGTCGAAACGTGAGGGACAAAAATTCAATTTTCATTGCATAATAACCTTGGCTGGTTGTGGGCTTTATAAATAGAGTCCCATAGCCAGGTTGTTTATTGCAAACTAGAAACTGGCTCAAAACAGCCCTCTCTCTTATTTCCTTATGATAAAAATAGACCTCAACTACGAAAAATAACAAAATACCCCTAAATCGCTTATTAAGACTAAAATATCCTCATTACATGTGACATAAAATAAAAGAACATGTAAAGTAAAATAAAAGACACTTTAACGAAACCATAACATGGGTGCAACCCTCTTGCGCCTCCTCTGATAGACCTGGAACTCGCACCTGGACCTGATGTCCTCTTCACCAAGATTTTTTTTTATCTTTAGGAATCTTATTATTTTAAGAAGTCTTTTATTATTTGGCAAGTTTATTTTGTTAGAAGATCTTGCATTTAGGATTTTATTTTATTTTATTTTATTCTCAATGTAATGTGATGCGAACAATCAAGCAAGGCTTATGTATGTACTCCCACATAAGAGGGCACGATTTAAATGCACATATTATATGAAGTTGATTAGAATTAGTTAGGGGTGGGTTATTTTGTAATAAAGCCAATAATGTCGTGTTTAGTTTAATTTTTTGGGTTTTTAGTTGTAATCCCATTTTTTATGTTCAACCCACTTTTTCAAAGGTCAAAACTTGACATTTTTTACTTGATTTTGGTGTAATTAGGTAAGTTATTCAGTTACCTTTCTAATGAAACCAAGATTGCGCAAATCCAAGGTGATTTGAGAAAGTTATGACCAAATTATGATTTGAGAAAGTAATGACCAAATTACTAAGGGGTGGTCACTAAAAATGGGAATAGTATTTTTAAGAAATTTTGAGCTTTAATTTTAGGAAAATAAGTTTTTAGAAAGTTATGTTTTTAAAAAACTTGGCTAGCAAGTTTTAGGATTTTAGAAAGTTTCTAATTTTGGCAAGTTTTCAGTTGCTTAAGTTTGTAAGCCTATTTAAATGCAACCCCTCCCCCATAATTTAGTAGTGAAGAATAAATAATTGTTTTCAAGATTTGGGTATTACCAAAGTGTGGCTGT
>JAOXJP010176899.1:0-12546 GCA_025762735.1 Platanus orientalis
ACACTTGTATACTTGCAAGTAAAGCTACCATGGATTTTTGGTTCATTAAGTTGGATCATTAGTCTAGGTGTAACAATTGCTTATGTGGATTTGTATAGAGAATCTTTGCCATTGTCTAGGTGGGTACTAGAGCATTAGAAAAGTATTAAATCCATGAACCAGGAAGTGGCAGACCACATTCTCAAAACACTGTATGCCTAACAAGTGCACATGTGTGCATGGGAATTAAATTACTGATGGGATGACTAAAAGTTTGTGACTGATAGGGGCCTAGTTTCTAACATGGTGTTGGACCAGTCCTACACTTGTCTAATTCTGGGAAATATTTATTTCGTTTTCTTTTTTTCTTCTTCTTCTCTCTATTTTTTGTTTTAATTAAAGAATGGTAAGAATGGTAAAATTTAGGTGATTATGATGATGTTCACTAGAACACCTGGCTGAATGTTGGGTTTCCAGCTTAGGAAACTTTTGAACAGTATGAACATTGAACATGTTCTTCTTTTTTTTCAGAGGTAAAAGATCCAACTTTATTGAAAAGCAGAGGAAAAAGATACAAAAGACAGAGGGATCACTAGGCAGGTGATGCTCAAATAGAGCTAAAGCAACACAATAAAAGCTAAACAAACAAAAATAAGATAAACAACACCCCCTATCATTGCTTACACCTCCACCCGCCATAAAGCATCCCGCACATCCATCTCAAAATCCGGATCCACCGCTATGCACTCCAATAGCATCCTATGAATGGAAGATACAAGTGCCTCTTCCGATTTGTACTTATCCTCAAAGATCCTACAATTCCTTTCTTTCCAAGACCCCAGTAAATTGCCCCCGATAGTGTGGGCCAATCAAGTAGAGAAAATCTATCTAGGCTGGAGATCATCCACCCCAAAATCAGCTCATGAAATACATGCGAAACAATCCAATGAATTTTTAAATGAGAGAGGAAGAAAACCCACACCCTTTTAGCCATGGAGCAATGAATGAGGATATGGTTCACCGATTCCTCCTCCTTCGTGCAAATGATACACCTATTTGCCAAATTCCAATCTCTATTCTGAAGATGATTGAGGGTAGGGATTTTATCCAATAAACAATTTCAAATGAAGAATGACACTTTGGATGGGATCTCCACTCTCCAAATGCTTTTATAAGGAACCAAGCAGTCAATAGTGTTCAAGAGTTTCACATATAAGGATTTAGTTGTAACAACCCTCTATTATTCAGCACCCAAACCCACTCATCCTTTGTCCCCTGAATCGGACTAGTATTGTTCAACAAACCCAACAAATTCACCAACTCCCCCACCTCTTAGTCATTTGGGGCTCTCCTCAACCCCATATCCCAAATTCTTGAACTTGAATCAAAGTAATATGCCACCAATGCCCTGGGATCCAGAGCCAATCTATAAATGTTCGGGAAAGCCAACTTGAGGGGGTTATCACCAACCCACACATCCAGCCAAAATCTAATGTTCCTCTCATCTCCTAATTTGAACCTAATCTCCTTCCATAAAATCTATTTTGTTGCCAAAATAGATTTCTAGATACCGCACCCATGACGTCCCTTAGCCTCTTTGGATTCCTAGCAAGATGCTTTCCTAAACCTAGCCACCACCACTTTCCTCCAAAGACTCTCATGTTCTCTCCCAAACCTCCAAAGCCATTTTGCCAACAGAGCCCTATTATGATCCAAAATCTTCTTGATTCTGAAACACCATTTCTCAGCAGGTTTACAACATGATTTCCAATCTACCAAATGATACCTATGATGCTTAACCGAATTATTCCAGAGAAAATTATTGAACAAAGACTCCATCCTCTTAGCCACAGAAGACGGGATCGAAAAAAGGGATAGAAAATAGTTAGGCATGGCTGCTAAGGTAGCCTTGACCAGCGTCAGGCGACCCCCTTTGGAAAGCAAAGGGCTTTTCCACGAATCTAGTTTAGTTGAGATCTTATCCAATATCGGCTCCCAAATCCTCTTTGATTTGTAGGGTACACCTAGAGGTAGACCTAAATATGTAGCCAGAAGAGAGCGAATCTTGCATCCAAGTATCCAAGCCAAATTCTCAATATCATAAATCGCTCCCACTTCGAATATCTCACTCTTTGCCTAATTAATTTTCAAGCCGAATACTGCCTCAAAACATCTCAAGATGCTTTTAAGATATTCCACCTAATGCGCATCCGCATCCCAAAATATCATGGTGTCATTAGCAAATTGGAGATGAGAAATGGTAACCTCCCCCACCCCCACCTTAAAACCAGAAATGTACTCCATTACTACCTTTCTAATCATTACAACCTTATTAATCATTCTGCTCAACACCTCTGAAACCATAATAAACAGAAAATGTGAGAGAGGATCACCTTGTGTGAGACCTCTAGACGCAGTAAAAAAACGGGCGGAACATCCGTTTATCAAAATAAAGAAAGAGGTAGATCGCACACAAAAAAAATATCTAGCTTCTCCATTTAGCCCCAAAGCCCATCCTAAAGAGTAAATAAAGAGGTAAATCTCCAAATTGCATGATCATAGGCCTTCCCCAAGTCCAACTTGCAAATCACCCCACTCTTACCCGAAATTCACCTATCCTCAATACATTCATTCGTAATGAAAACCCCATCCAATTTCTGCCTACCTGCTATAAATGCACATTGCGGAGGAGAAATGATGTTATTCAACACCAACTTCAGCCTCATAGAAAACATCTTAGCAATGATTACACACTACTCACTAAACTAATAGGGCAGAAATCCTTTAGATCATTGGTAGCCTTCTTTTTGGGAATTAAAGCAACGAAAGTGTTATTAAGGTGCTCGTAGAATTCCTCCGAATAATAAAATTCATCCATCAGCTGTATAAAATCATTTTTAATGATGTCCCAACACCTTTGATAGAAAGAAATGGAAAAACCATCTGGACCAAGAGACTTATAACCCTTCATGCTCTTCATTGTATTGAAAACCTATTCCTTAGAAAACTTTCGCTCCACCCAAGTTTTTTCCACATCTGAGATACTATCAAACTCCATACCCTCCAGTAGTGGTCTATCTCTATGATCCTCCTTGAATAAATCCATGTAATAACTATCAATTCCATTTCTAATCTCCTCTTGATTATGGGACCACTGCCCATTAATCCAAAGACCATGAATAGAGTTAGAGCATTTGTTTTGAGCAGCTACTTTATGAAAAAACTTAGTATTACGATCTCCTTCTCTCAACCATCTAATTCTAGACCTCTATCTCCAATAAACTTTTTCTTTAAGAGACAAAATCTGAAATTCCTTATAGCATGCCTTCCTCTCAATCCATTCTCCATCATCAAGTGACCTCACTTCTTCAAGTAAGTCAAATTCTCTAACTTTCTTTAAACATTTACTAGTCTCCTCTTTAAAGTGTGCCACCGATGATTTATCACATCCCTTCAATCTAAAATTAAGAGTCTTCAACTTAAGGGCAAAAATGCGGCTTGCATTGCTGGAGAAAGAGGATTGAGACCATACTTGGCTCTAAAAACCAAGATTCCTCAAACTTGAAGGGAGAAAGCCCACAAAAAATCCAACAAGATTCAAGTATAATGGGGCAATGATCTAAGATTGTTCTTAGAAGTGCCACTTGAGATCTATTGGGAAATAAATCCTCGCATTCATTACAATACAAAAACCGATCAATTTTGCTAAGCGAATGATGTTCCCTAAAATTGGACCAAGTGAATTTTGCACTTTTTAGTGCAATATGAATTAAATTCCACTTCTCAATGAATTGACCAAATTTGACCATTCGGGAATCTCTACTAGAATCTCCTTTTCTCTCCTACAAAAATCTGATTAAATTAAAATCACCTCCCAGACACCAAGGAAGGCACTATCTAGCCATAATATTGTCTAATTCCCCTAATAAATCTGACACTTCCTGAGCCTTTACAGGTCCATAAACTCCTGAGAAGACCCACTCATCCAACATATTTATCATCTTACACCGAATCGATATCGAGAAGGCCTCACCTCATGCTCCAACACTTCCACTCTATCTTCATTCCAAATAACTATTATCCCACCTAAAGCCCCACAAGATGGAAGTTCCAACCAATGTTTAAAAGGTTTTCCCCAGATTTCTTATACAAAACAATCATCCATAATCTCCCTATTAGTCTCCTGAATCACAAGTATATCTGGATGTTTACACCTAATTTCTTTGCTAATAGCCACTCTTGTCGTTGTTTCCGCAACCTCTAACATTCTAAGATAGAATTCATAGTTCCATAAATTCACTTGATGATGATCCCTTTTCCCCTCTTGCTCCCCCCATGACTTTGCCCCCATCCTTACGATCGTCGTTCACACTGCTTTCCAATTTTTTAAGTTCATTCATAAGCCTTTTGCCACCCCCCGATGCCTGGTCTACCACTATAGACAATTCCATTCGTGTACATTCGATAGCTCTAAATAGAACTAATGTTTCCTCCTCAAGACCCTCATAGGTAGACCTAAGAAAAAACCGAATTTCTCCATTTTGTGGAGAACCCACTCTGAAATGCACCCCTCATCCCTCTTTGCCATACCTTTTAGAAGCAAGCTATCATAATGTTCAGTTTCTTTAGTTGGAGTGCCCACACCTGTTCACTCTCACTTTTCACCAAGCATTGCCCCCCTAGATGATCACTCGGATCTTCAATTGCTAATTGAACCACTGACAACACATTACTACCCTCTTTTATTTCATCAATTTTATTCTCCACCACCACCAACTATTTGGGATCCTCATTTAAAAAATCAAGAAGTTTGTTTTTTTTCCTTTGCATTTGTTCTCGCATAAAATCCTTATCCCCTTGTGGCCTTACAGACACTTTGTCCCTGCATAGATCCAATGCATGTAACAAGATAGAGGAATGAAATTCAAAAAATAAAGGATACTTACCTATCACATGATGAAGAGGGAACTCCGTTTTAGACATCCTTAATGCATCCCCTTGCCTACCATGATGTAATGCCTTGTTCCCACCTCCCTTACAAAATTTCAAAGTTTTCTTTGCATGAATTTCCAAAGCCTTGCTTAGCGAAGAGTTTCCAGACCCAAATAAATTACCTCTTATAGACACCCCTTTCTCTGAAGACATCTTTTGGATAATGAAGTCCTCTGAATGACTTCACCGTATTCGATGCCTCCAGATCACCAGAAGAACCCCTATCCACATCATGATGGCTCGAAACCAGCTGATCTCTTTTTAGAGCTTCAAGGATCCCTACATTGTTAACTTCAAACACTCCCAACTTCCGGCCCCCATCCCAGACAGCGACAGACTCAACCACCTTTGAACTCAACTCCTTATTCATATTGAAACCAGATGACTCTTGAGAAGAAGCACCCACTGAACTCAATGAGTCTGAGACCCACGACAAAGACACTTCCCCCTAAACAGGCAGCTCACTCGCTGCCCTAACCTCCCTGATTAGAGAAGAGGCACCCGGATCACACTCCGACACATACTTCGTAGAGGAAATCCTGCGAATATGTTCACCAGGTTATTCCTGCCCCTATCTAACCAATTCGCCCAAGAAGACTTCCCCAAATCCTTCGAAACCTCACTGCCATGAAGAGATTCTCCCACCTCCCGCATCTGCACCTCCCTAGCACTACAGCTTGAAGAAGGTTGGTCCCGCACCTTTTCATTTAATTGTGCCCTATAATTGATATTCACCTGATCAGTGAGCCGGCTCGAACCTATTCGTCGATTAGGCCCCTCGGATTGACCATGTAAACCTGGTTCAACCGGAATTGACCTAATCTAATTGGTCTCCTGATGAAAAGACTTAACAGCCCTTTGAATATAACCCAGCGATTGCATCTCCTTTTCATCCCGATTTGGTTGTGGTATCGAAATACCCTCAACACCAACCTCAGAAGCAAGAAAAGGCACAAATACACCCCCTTCATAGCCTTATCACAATCGATGCCCCGAGTGGAGAACTTTTGTGTATCACGTCTCACCCCCGCCTTCGAAAAACAAGTAGGATCTGACATATCCACCCACCCCAATCTCCCCTCCTGCCCCCATTACCTGCTACAAATCCATCCTTGCACGGCAAGAAACCAACACTCATCATGTCCGGAGCTTTCTGATTGGCCTTACCATCCCATTCAAAATTTGAAACCTATACTCTAGACTTAGGTAGCGGAAGATTGGCGGGAAAAGCTAGGTTACACGCATACTCCTTCTCTAGCAAGATTTTGGTCAAACCAGGCCCAACCATCTGCCCTCTGTCCATGGAGATGCTCGTAGCCGGCAACCTTTCCATCGAAATTTCACCTTCAATAGAGATAGTCACTGGATAATATCTATTTTGATTAATAACTATCAACAGACGAGGAATCGAGCACAGGTCTCCCGCCACCAGCTCCAAGTGAACCCAACGAAGCTCCTCACAATTAAGAGTGTCCTTGTCCACCACATGAAGACCTCTGCATATTTTCCCAATGGCCTTAAAAACCTCCTGTGACAAGGGATTTAGAGGGAGACCCCACACCCTGATCCACCTTCGTTTAAATAGGCTTGCATAATTAATCATCATTAAATTCGGATTCCATGCTGAAAATTCGATCGGGCTATGACGAGTCCAGATCTACTGAAACAGCTTTTTCAGCATATTTGATGAAAAGTGAATCATAACACGCCATCTATACCCATTTTAAATGAGACAAATCTGCCTTGGCACAAACACAGATTAGTGTTTTATTCCATACTTCTTCCATATCACCAAGCGACTGCTTGGAAATTCTGATCGCCCAATCTCTTTCACGATGCGAGACTTCCACACTAAACGTAGACACCACCTCTGAGCTCCCAACAAAGTAAACTAGTACAGATGACTGGGTTAACAGAGGGATTAACTGAGGGAAATTGTAGCCATTGATCCGGGGTGGTGAAATAATGGGGGGCAGCTCATCAACAAAAGAACGACAAAGAACGTAAGCCACATTCACCCACCAGGATACCGCTTCCCCCCAGGGATAAACACCATAAACCCCTTACCATTTCTTAAGATTTCAGAGATCTTAAGGTAACGGCCTTGCTCATTTGCCTGCCATTTCACCACAATAACCTTGTTCCCATCATCCCTAGACCGAATGATTTTTGTTGGGTCTGCTTCCCTGTAAGCCTGGTCCAACACTAAGCACAACCAAGAGACCAAGCTTGATCTGAAACGAACTGAGGAAACATAACCCTTTCTTCTCTCAGTAATCCTCAATACCCTATTGTTTTCCACATATAGAATATCAAAATCAAAAGTTTTATGTTCAATCACGATGGATTGTTTAGTTCTGTCTGATGCCATAACAACCGCCACCCCTAAGCATCCCAATTGATTGGTTCTCAGAATGATGTAATGAGCAACTTGCAATTTTATCGAGCACCAGCTATTGCTTGACAAGGTATTCAGCCATTGTTGGCCAAACAACATGATTGGTATGCTATTTGAATCATGTGATGGATGTAAGCATATTTTTCCATGGTTTTGTGTTGTATTTTCTATGATAGGTACTCTACATTTTCTTATCTCTCCATGTAAACAAGATCTTTATCTACAATGTGCAAATACTTGCTCATCCCAGTTTTATTTGAATTTATATCCTTTTCTTTTTTACTTTTCTGTAAGTAATTATTTTTCTTGTTTTGTTTGTTAGTTATTTACATCACTGGTTTTTATGGTCTTGCAATTTCAATGCAGTTGAAAGAGAGAGCAAAGAAGCTGGAGAACTTGAGATTAAAAGAACAACTAAGGGAGGATAAGAAGAAAGAAAAGAATGAGCTTTTGTGTCGGCAAAGTTCCATGTGGGTTGATGAAAGTAGTTTGGAGAAGAAAATACTGGAGGCCCTTGTTGATACTACACCTATTTGAGTCAAATCACTCCAAAACTCATTCAATACAATCTCTATAAATTTTGTGATGGAAATAGTTGATTTAAATTTATATCTTCTCCTTGCACTGTACTTTGGTTGTTATGTGTTAAAGGAGTTGCTCCAACCTCTAGGTTTCCACGCATTATCTGCTCGTTGGGCTTTCTCTCTGCTTACTTATTAGTTGGATGATTGTACATTTGAATAGTTGATCCAATAGAGCATTATGAATTTATTTTTCTTTAAATAGAAACCTTTTTAAAGGATGTTATCACTACAGTTTGTTTGTACTTTTCGGCTATATAAGTATTTTTTTACAAATGTTTTAAGCTCCTTATAGTTGTAGGGTTATAGCTATTGTTTTCCATTATTTACAATGAAAATGCATTTTTCAACTTTGTAAAAAAAAAGCCTACTGGATATTCTAATAGCTTACATCCCCATTGAATCTTCAGGAGTCTGTAAATTATTAGAATTTAGATGTTATAAATTATTCCCTAAGGAGTGGAATCCATTCCTACTATTTTCTATAAACTATTAGAGCTTATTAAGTACTAGAATATTAATTGTGGAATGCCAAGTGCTAACTGTTTTTTTTTTTCTTTTCTTTTTGTGTTTGTACTTCACCACCATCAAAGTAGAGCATTAGAAAATTTTCCATGGGGAGTTTTCTATCTCTATAAAAGATAGTATTGCTTGCTCATAAAAAATAAAAGATTTTCGATACCTGTCCTACATAGAGCAATGCATATCTAGGACACATATTTAAGGAAGTATTATTATTCGTGAGTTCTGTTTCAAAGAAATAAATTTTTGGTTTTCTATTATAGTGAAGTTTGTTTCTTGAAATCTCATAATTGAATTGCACGACAATGTGCTTTTATGGTAGGTTGAAAGATTCCCAATCCCAAACATCAAAATAACATATCCATTGAAGTCATCGTTTAGGATCAATATATGAAAATGTAAGAGCCCAACATTTTTTGGATTCTCACAATTATCATAAGTTATTGCTGGTGGGTCACTGGGAAATTGTCATAGCAGTTGTTGCACATGTGATAAGAAAGTTCTCAAACTTGATTCTATATTAAAGTCATCTAGCTGCATCATTAAACCGTGATTACCAATTGGGCCATAGGATAGGAAAGGTACTTGCTGATCTGTTACCTAATTTGGTTATTCATGTCTGAATGTCAAGCCCATATTCTCTGTAATTCTATCGATGAATGTCTCATCCTTCTGCTTTGGGATTTTCTTGCCAATTGGATTACAACATGTAAAAAATGCATTTAATTGACTGCACTGGTGGTTGAACTGAAAAATGTTTGCTATTTTCCATTGTCTCGTGGCAACATGACTTGTGTGCAAGACTTGGTTTGAGAACCACAAATTAATACGCAAGAGGCAAAGTTTGCTGTTTTCATAAAAATATTATTGGTGGTTTCTAAACTCCTAGTGAAACTTTAGAATGAAAAATTCGCTTAGCACCTTAAACCTCTTAGCAGTCAAGTCCTAGTTGACCAAATATATGCAAACTGAATCCTTTCTAATCAGTTTTGATCTACTGATTTGCATTTCTAAAAAGAAGCACTCTTTTCTTTCTGATTCAATATTGCAATTCTTCATTATACATGTTCATTTACAAACCAGCTAAGCTGACTTCTGGATAGGCCACTAGCATCCCAATTGTATCGGAATGCATTGCTCTGTTAAACAATAATCCTTTTTTCACATAGTGAATTGGTTCTCTTGGAAGAATAAAAGCTAGTTTTCCATTGCCTTCTCTTGGATACTCTCATCATTATAGGAATATATGTCTAAACCACGTTACAGTGCTGTAAAGTAGGTTGTAAATTTCAAACTTTACCAATGACTATCCAGAAAAATGAAGAGAGATTATTGTAACTATTGTTAGTGGTAGCTTGATAACAAGGACAAAGCTCAAGAGGAGGACCACAACTGAAGAAAATGACAGACGACCGCGAAAACCAAAGATAAATATGCTAGACATACAGTTCAACAAACTTATTTAGAGCTCAAAGGATCAGTTGAGCTGATGGACAATAGTCACAATATGGTTATAGGCACCTAGAGTCAGAAAATCATCTAGGGTGGGAGCTGTGCATTGGTGGATGAAAATATTGCAGGCCTCCTTGTACATTCCCTGATTGAACTTTTCATTGCCAACCTCTGTCTCAATCCTAGCCATCTCTTCTTCCACCACCTTCTCAAAGAGCTCCAGGTTCACCTTTACCCCAAGCCCATCTCCATCCAAAACCACTCCGTATTTCAACCATTGCCAGTTCTGAACTCTGCTAATCTCAGCAGTTGCAGCATCTTCCATGAGGTTGTAAAGAGGCACAGCCCCCGTTCCATTGAGCCATGCAGCCAAGTACTGGATTCCAACCCGGGTGTTCAGTTGGAGGCCTTCCAAAGTTCGAACACCTGCAGGCCTCTGCAGGAGGTCTTCTTCAGTCAGATTTGCTGCATCTTCCCGCTTCATGGTTTGGATCTGGTGAGGGGTGTTGCCCATGTTGCTATTGAATACTTCCTCAATGGCTGGGATTAGTCCAGGGTGTGCTGCCCAAGTCCCATCGTGACCTGCCTTTACCTCTCGTAGCTTGTCCTTCCTCACCAGCTCTAGTGCTTCCTCATTTGCCACTGGATCATCTTTGATTGGAATCTGTGCTGCCTGTTAAAGATTAACAGATGGAGCTTTATAATGGGGAGCATTACCATGGAACCAACCTAGCACGTATGCATGACTATCCACATGCCAACATACATAATGCATACGTATAGAGGAATGCACGACTGCATATCTGAAGAACTGCAAACCTATGCATACAAGTGCTTAAATAAATGATCGAGAAGAATTACATACCATTCCACCCATGGCGTGCACACCACGCCTATGGCATGTACGGATGAGGAGGTCAGAGTAGCTTCTCATGAAGTGCTGAGCCATGCCAACCTGGACCCGGTCAGGGAGCAGGCGATCTGGGTGAGCTTGGAAAGTCTTGACATAACTGAAAATGTAGTCCCATCTACCACAGTTCAACCCAATGGAATGATCCCTTAGCTCATAGAGGATTTCATCCATTTGAAAGACAGCTGGAAGTGTCTCAATCAAAACCGTAGCCCTGATGCTTCCTCTCTCTATTCCTGCTGTCTTCTCTGCCTTCTCAAACACACAGTTCCACAGTTTGGCCTCCCTGCCAATCACATATAACTAATTTAACTCATAGAACGGAAATATAACAAGAAGGATTAGTGCTGCGGCTGCTGATGGTCCTGGTGCAACTACAACTATTACTACTTAAAGGCAGTTTAAGTAGGATATAGCATACTTACCTTGAATGCTCCATTTTGGGAAGATAAAAGAATGGGCCAGAGCCTGCACCTTGGGTACGACGGAAGGTTGCATAGTTATGGTAAAAATAAAGGCCAAAGTCAATTAGGCACCCAGTTGCAGGTTTTCCGTCTATGAGAATGTGGGCCTCAGGCAGGTGCCACCCTCGAGGGCGGACAAAGAGCTTGGCTGTATGATCATTGAGCCTGTAAACCCTGTTCCTAGCCTGGTCATGGTAGGTTATGGTTCCATCTACTGCATCCTTTAAGTTAACTTGGCCTTTCATAAGATTCTCCCAAGTTGGTGAGAGTGCATCTTCAAAGTCAGCCTACAAAAAGAAAAGTATTTCATGTATTTACCTGTATACATATAGTTTATCAACTAATAACTACACACATTTGATGGAATCATCTCTCATACAAAAATAAATGGCATTAATCATTGATGAGCCAACATAATCTCTGATGTTAAGTTTTTCTTTGCAGGATAGTTTTCATGCTAGTGTCTACAAGCTTCTTTGGACTGTCTCCAATTCTGCTAAATTTGATGAGTTAGATTGGCATTCTTTGTAGAATGAAATTGCTTTTTACTCCTTTTGTACTTTTCTATGTTTGATGAAAATTTGCATTGCTTCTCAAAACACACACACACACACCAAAAAAAAACAAGACCAGACACAAGTTCAAATCTTCTACAAGAACCCCTACAACACCCTTGCCCTATACAGGGTGAAGAGAAAGCATCTCAGGGCTACTTTCTTGAATACACTGCAGATCCCACTGTAATTTTAATACACTCAATGTTTTTACTAAACACCCCTGAAATGCTATTTACCACCCCTGAAATGCTATTTACATAGGAGTGTTGACGGTTTACCAGGTCATACTAGTTGATCCTAGACTTGTGGCAGGTTGGATTAGCTTGGGGATTGGATATAGTCAAAATTGGATGACTTGGTTGGTTTTGTGGGTGGTTGAATTGTGTGAGCAGCCTAATTTGCAATTTATCAAAGCTCTCTTTTACCTCCCAAAAAAAAAGGTTTCAAACGATACATTTATGGCATCACTGATTCTATCTGGTAGAATCATAGCCAAACTAGTCTATCTATATTTTTTTATTTTTATTTTTATAAAGCAGTCTACCAAGATTCTAATAATTATATACTAGCAAATGAACCCATGCAACCACGGGTAAGTGACAGTTTAAATTGTACACCATATAAGATAAAAAAACTGAAATTCTAAAATAAAAAATAAATAAAACGTAAAGAGGGGGGGGGGGGGGGGCAA
>JAOXJP010176910.1:0-12546 GCA_025762735.1 Platanus orientalis
CTTTTCAACGCTGATGTGTCCGACCCTGACAAAGAGCAGTGATGAGCGTTTGTTAAGGGAAGCACTCATAAACTGATCCCTTTCCCATCGTGTAATATCATTTGTTAATATTTAAATAAATAAATACTTCTTTATTTAAAAAATTAATAGCCTAAAATATTTTCTAAAAAGAAAAAGTCTCTCTCTCTATCCTAAGTCAAAGGAAACTTCTTAGATATGCTAATATTTTTTCTCCCTCTTCTCAAATGAATCTCTTCACAAACAATGGAAGGGTGTGATAGAGTTTTCATCTCTTCTCAAACGATGGAAGGGTGGGAAAGCCCATTCCATACATACATCCCTTGACTCTCGGTCTGTTTCTTGAAATTGGGTGGAATGACGTTGCCATTGTCGACAGCCCGAATGGATTTCCTTGAGGCCCGGTCTAGTTGCCAAGAAAAGATTTTCTCATGACAAAATTTTCTCAAAATCCAAATAGTCCCTTTCAGTGCATCTCCAGACGCCTGTGTTATTCACTTTATATGGTGGATGTCAGACTTTCAGCCGATGACCAGTACTTCCTTAGTTCATCACCTGTTAGATACATAGTGGCTGGCTATAGAGAAAACTAGTACACAGAGTTGGACACATAGAAAGAAAAAAAAGATTGAACGAGTCTTATTGGTTTTGCTTTCAGTTGATTTAGGACAGAAAAAAATCATTTAGTAAAAATCGTTAAAGTTAGCAAACAACATTACACGGTTGCAAATGTATTAATGAGTGTTTCTACAGGTATCAGTTTGGAATTGTTTACCCAGCAAATATGCTGGATAACTCCACCCAGCAAACCCGGACCCAAGGTGAAGATGAAATTTGATCCCAATTCAAATAAACGATCCTCCAAAAACTTTACCAGTAAAACAGTCACCGTAACTTTGCTGGGAAAATTTGTCGGTTTTTTGTCTTTTTTTTATATCTTAGCCATTAGATGGGATCTAAGTAGGGGGTTAAAAAGGAACTCCTTTGCTGGTAGGAGTCGTGTTGAATGGCTAAAGGATAGAAAAACTCTAATCTTTTAATTAGGGAAAACCTAAGAAAGGTGAAGCCGCTCAAGAGGTAATTTCTTGTAATTTCACATGGGTTTGAGAGGGTGAAAGAGAGAAAGGGCGTACAAGGGATTTGGTATGGGTTTCGAAGGTTTGGAATTACACATATTCTTGTAAAGTTTTCACATTACATAGTGAAGAAGATTGTTTCTCTCCTATGAACATAGGCACATCGTTGAACCATGTAAATCTTGGTGTTTCTTATTTTTCTATGTTTTGATCTTATTTTATTTATGTTTCTTGTTATTCGTACTGGAATATTGTTGTGAACACAAGAAGTGGTATCAAAGCACCATGTTAGGCCAGAAAAGATATAGGAATTAAGAACAAGTTATTGATTACTGGAATTCAGTACAATGACAGGGAAAGGTTTCTCGATGACCAAGTTCAAGGTGGAGCCTTTTGATAGGAAAAAATAACTTTAGTCTATGGCAAAGTACGGTTAAAGATAATATGGTGCAACAAGGGCTAATTAATGCACTATTCGGCAAGAAAAAGAAGCCGGCAACCATGTTTGACGGTGATTGGGAGGAACTTAAGATGAAGGCAATGAACACCATCCGCTTATGTCTTGCACTAGAGGTAAAATATAGAACTTTGAATGAAACTTCTGCTCTAAGATTATGGAAAAAAATTAGAAAATTTATATATGTCAAAACCACTCACAAATAAATTGTTCTTGAAAAAAACAATTATATCAATTGCGGATAGATGAAGGAACTAATATTTTGGACCATCTCAATGTTTTTAATAAAATTATTACTTAATCATTAAGCGTTGAGGTAAAAATTAAAGATGAGGACAAGGCTCTTCTTCTTTTAGCATCTCTTCCAGCTACCTTTGATATAGTTGTGACCACATCATCAGTTGGGAAAGACACTCTAAAGGTTGATGAGGTGATAGTGGCTTTATTAGAGACTGAAAACTCCGGAAGCCAGGAAATGGTTCCCAAGTAGAAGGGTTGGTGGTTAAGGGTGAATCCAATCATCAGTGTGGAAAAAGCAAAGACAAAAGGCCTAGAAACAAAAAAAAAAAGTCATGCTCGAAATCAAAGGGAAAGAGCAGCGAATTCGAGTGTTATTATTGCAAAAAAGAAAAACACATGAAAATGGATTATAAAAAACACCAAAAAAATTTAGAGGAAAAGAAAAAGAAAAATGAGCAATCTTCAAATCAGGCTAGTATGGCAACAAACAGTTCAAATAGTGACAAAGATCTTCTCTCAGTTAGTACAGGTACAAATTATCTTGCTCAAACGTGGATTTTGGATTCCAGTTATTCTTATCACGTGCTCTTAGAGGGAATGGTTTGATATTTATAATCCTTATAATAGCAGTAATATTCTAATGGATAATAATGCAGCTTGCAAAACCATTGGAATAAGAACCATTAAAGTTAAAATGTTTGATAGCATGATAGAAACACTTGAAGAGGTTAGGCATATCCCAGATTTAAATAAAAAATTAATTTACTTGGTTGCATTAGAGTCGAATGGATATACCTTCACAGCAACAGGTGAAATCCTTAAAATCACTAAAGGGGCTATGGTTGTCATGAAGGGGAAAAATGAAAAAAAATCTATACAAGTTGATAGGGAGTACAATTATAGGTGGAGCAGCTGTAACTATTCATGTTGATTGTGATACTGATGATACCACTGTATGGCACATGAGATTAAGCTATATGAATGAGAAAGGGTTGTTGGAACTTCACAAACAGAATTTGCTTACAAGGGTGAAAACATTTAAACTTAGGTTTTGCAAGTATTATTTGTATGAAAATAGTGTAAGGTCAGCTTCAAAATAGGACAAAATACGAGCAAGAAAGTTTTGCAATACATACATTCCGATGTGTGGGGACTCGTAAGTGTACCATCTAAAGGTGGAGTTGTTTATTTTGCCACATTTATAGATAACTTTTCCCAAAAGGTATAAGTCCATTTTATAAAGCAAAAATATAAAAATTTTACCAAATTCAAGCAATGAAAAGCCGAAGTTGAAAAACAAACATGAAAATAAGTTAAATATCTAAGGACAAATAATGGGATGGAATATAAGGATTAGGAGTTCATCAAGTATTGCAGGATAATGATACTACAGGACACTTTACTACACCAAGTGGGCTATAACACAACGGTGTAGTAGAAAGGATGAATAGGACATTTCTTGAAAAAGCAATGTGCATGAGATTGCAAGCAAGTTTGCTGAAAACTTGTTGGGCTGAAGAAGTTGACATGACATGTTTTATTGTCAACATATCACCATCAAATGTGATTGAATTCAAAAAACCAAAAAAAAGTTTGGACAGGTAAAATAGTTGATTATTCCATTTTTAAAATATTTGGTTGCCCATCATATGTTCATGTGTAGGAGCAGCAGCTGTCTAAATTGGATCCAAAGTCAAAGAAATGTATATTTCTTGGATATGAAAAATGGGTGAAAGGCTACAAACTTTGAGATCCAGCTGTACATAGAAAAGTCATTAGCAGGGATGTTATGTTTGATTAGGAGTCTATATTGAAAGGAAATATGGATGAAGGAAATCAACTGATGGATTCTCATGCTAGTGAAAATTCACTTCAGGTGGAGTTAGAGGACACAACGTGGCCAAGAAGGAAAGAGAACACGGTAGAATCTTCTCAAGGGGAGTCTTCTAACAAGAAGGTACAGTAGCAGGAACAACAACAAGGTCTTGTTACAGGTAGAGATAAAAGAACTCATAAGGCACTAGTCAGATATGGTTTTGAAGATATGGTAACATTTGCATTAGTTGTTGGTAGTCAAGACAATGCAACCGACATGATGATAAAACCGGTTACTAAGGAAAAGTTCAAGCAGTGCTTGGACTTAACTAATCTAGTTCATTGTTGAAGATTGGTGGAGCCACCCTTACCAATTGGGGTAGGGCACCTCAAGCAAATGAGGTGCAAAGCTACATCATATATTGGTGTGGTACTAAGGAGCTATGTTGCACTATGATACAGGACAAAAACAACTACAGGTGATCTTCTAAGGGGCTGAAAATAAAGCCATGGTGGAGATTTGTTGGTTTTCGTCTTTATTTTATATCTTAGCTGTTAGATCTTGAGTAGAGCTAACGGTTGGGGTCATGAGTGGGGTTAAAAAGAAACTTTTTTGCTGGTAGGAGTCATGTTGAACGGCTAAAGGGTAGGAAAACTCTAATCTTTTAATTAGGGAAAACCTAAGGAAGGTGCAGCCACTCAAGAGGTAATTTCTTGGGGTTTCTCATGGGTTTGAGAGGGTGAGAGAGAGAAAGGGTGTACAAGGGATTTGGTGTGGGTTTCATGGGTTTGAAATTACACATATTCTTGTATTGTTTTCACATTACACAGTGAAGAAGATTCTTTCTCTCCCATGGACGTAGGCACATCGTTGAACCACGTAAATCTTGGTGTTTCTTATTTTTATGTGTTTTGATCTTATTTTATTTATTTTTCTTCTTATTCGTATGGGAATATTGTTGCAAAACACAACAATAACAAGTAATAGTAGAACTATAAGGAGGGGATTCACTCCCTGCTCCCAACTAATGCATATGCTTTCTAAAAAAATAGCAAATGAAGCTATGAAATCAAAATTGTACTTGTATGTATAGTATAAGTACGCAAAATTGTGCAGCATAATAGCTTGTAAGGCAGAATGTTGTATATATTTTTTTGTAGTTCATGTTAAGATATTTCAAAATTTAGAAGGAAGCAATTGCCTTATATCCAAAAACGGAAACACATCAACCAAGCAACCGCTTGCCTAAAATCAGGGAGTGAATGATGAAAACCCAACCCACCTTCCTTTACTATATGAGATGTGTGGGAGTGGGTTAGGGTTTCGCACATCTCTCTCCCTTTATAAATAGACTATGAACAAACAATCAAATGGAGATTTTTGCATTAGGTTTTTTCAAAGAAAAGAAGAGGAAGAAGGAAAAGTTATAACTTAATCTTCTTTATTTTCTCTCTCTTTCTTTGTGTGCATTTGGTTCTTGAACTCAGCTCTCTTCCTTGACAAGAACACAGCCTTGAGTTCTTGTAACCAAGGTTCTTTTGAATCCACCCTCTTTCGAGAGAGATCACCTGATTTATCAGAGTATCATCCTCTTAAGATCTAGTATTCTCTTTAAGATAAATCACCTTGATCACTTAAGTGGTCTTTGTTTGAGAAAACTATTTGACAATAATGTTATGCTACTAGATTTTCTACAAAACTAAACCCTGAGACTTCTTGGGTTTTATGAACACAGCAAAGTGTCATTTGTCTCTTTCGGAGAGTGCAAATCCGTAGGGTTCTACTTGAGATAGATTGTATCCTAGAATTAGCTTGGCCACAATCCCTTGCACATTATTGGGAGGCCGTAATTATCTTCAAGAAATGTTATAACAACACCTTCTATGCTTGGATGAATGGTTAACTTAACCCTAAAACTAGAGAAGACTGAAATCTAAAAAACTAGAAAACTATGATTTGGAGTTTAAGCTGCGACTAAAATTGCTCGTTGTGACTAACAGTTGATCGTGATTGAACTAATGAATCGTGACTAAATCACCTAGCACGACTGAAAGGTGCTTGCAAATGATAGGGTCAGCCGCGACTAAACCTAAACCTAGGACTGAATTATTTTAGCAATTGGATTGTAGTACACACTAATCCTCATTTGCAACTGATTAGAAATTAAATTTTTAGATTTTTCCATTATTATTGAATTTCCTATCACTATAAAACTAAAGAATTGAGTATATGTCTACTCCCATGGGCCAACCTAGGATTCACGATTTCAAATCAACCCAATTTAATAGAGAAAACTTTGATAGATGGGAAGAAAATATGAAATACTCTTGAAGACAATAATACATCATCTACATCTTGATTGATGAACCACCACTTATCCCTTCTAAGTATGAGGCAACAGAAGAAGAAATTGATGTTGTCCTTAAACCAGCATTGATTGGAGGTTGTTGATTACAAGTGCCATAATCACATTCTTGAGACACTCTCTAACAATCTCTTCAATGAGTTTGCCAAGAAAACTAAACAACAAAAGACTTATGGAAACTTGTGGTTATTGTCTACAAGGGCGAAGTAATAGGAAGCAAGAAATTTAATGTCCAAATTTATGGTGAGTTCAAGATGGTGGATGATAAGTCTGTTTTGGAATAAGCTAAGGAGTTCCAAAAAATTGTTGATGTAATCACCTCTTTTGGGGATGACTCTTGATCCTGTCTTTCACGTCAACATGTTGATCCCCAATGCGTGTGGGATAACCCTTCCAGCATACACATGCGGGACCACACCTCCTAATAAATGAATGCATGCGATGCATGTGGGATAGCCCATCCTGTAATAAGTGAATGTAAATAAATTCATGGGACAACTCCTCCCGGTGGTTCCTCTGTGGAACTCCTCTTCTCAAAAAGTACTCTTGGGTCCATCTAAACCCCTTTTCTCATCATTTACTAGTACTCTACCTAAACCAGGTAAAAATTATATCTTATCCCCACACCATTACCACTCCTAAAGCAGAGTGACAGTCCAACAACACATACAAAAGATATCATGTTCCTATCCTCAATTAGGCTATATTCACATATACTATGTCAACATATAACATGCAAGAGTCATAACTGGACAATAAACTCATGTCAAAACTAGGTTATGAAATTACCTTTCTCCATTCTAGATGATCCCACATCTATTCCAGCCACCGCATAAACTCGGCCACAATTCGCAGGCCTCTATCTGTATTTCCCGCCGGTTGCTACTGACGTTGCTCCTAACGCCAAGGCAATAGTCCATGTGGCTATTGATGTGGCTGTTGTTATGGACATATTTGATCTTGTTATTGCCACTTTAGGGGAAAATCTCGGGTAATGTGTCACACCTATTCACAATAGGATCAAGCTTCGGAATCCCATGGGCATTGTGGTGCATCTTGCCTCCTACGATACCTGGTGTAACATCTAGCTAACCCTCAACTACCCGCTTCTTGAACCCTCTAGCATCATTGTCTTTCTTTAAGCTAGGCCCTCCTAGGTAAGTCCGCTTATTTCCCTTATCCCAAAATTTTGAGAGTTCCTTGCAATATCTCTCAACAACCCTTGTTGTCTTAACGACCTTGGCAAAGGTCCTCAGTCGTGATGTTGTAATTCTTGTGTGAATGGCAGGCCTAAGTCCCCTCTAAAACTTCTTGGCCTTCATCTCATCATCATCCGCTATCAATGGTACATAACAAGCCAACTCAGTAAACTTCTCCTTATACTAGAGAACGGTCATGTTCTCCTAAGCAAGCTTAAGGAACTTAGCCATCTTCTCATCCCCCATGCCTTCCAAAATGAAATACTTACAGAAAACATGTAGAAACATTTCCCATGTGAGTGGCTCATCAACATCACAGCATAACATATCTTAAGTGGCTCTCCACCAACTATTCGTCTCACATTTAAGGACAATTATGGAAAGGGACACCTTCTATTCTAAGGAGCAACCCATAACAGCAAAGATTTTCTCGATCTATATCATCTAGTTTTTGGCCTCCATAGGGTTAGATTTCCCATCTGACGAAACCACTCATAGGCATCACTGCCATCTCTAATGATCCTCCCTCGAGGTTGTCCCCCATGGATAACCTGCTCTCTGACCACACTAGTCAGTTCTCTGATCGCTCCCAAGACTCCAACCAAGACATCACCGTCTAGATGCGTAGTAGATGATGAATCTAAACGAGTGCCTTCTGTTGGAAACGGTTTTGAAAAAACCCAGATTTACTATGCCCAGATTCAAAATCTGACTGGATAGGCATCTTTAAGCCAAAATAAAAGTAGGACCCACAAGTTGGTTGTCGTTGGAAACGGTTTTGAAACAACCAAAATTTACTGTGCCCAAATTTAAAATCTGGCTGGGTAGGCATCTTTGAGACAAATAAAAATGGGACCCACAAGTTGGTTGAGGCGGGTCCACATGGATTCATATTCACCTCAATGAGGAGAATAACGTTGGATAATTGGATGCTCAAAACCATTAATGGGTGAATGAGAAATTGTCTCCAAAAGTGCCTAGTTGATCACTAGTAAAAGTGTGTGGAATTTGAATAGTCCCACATGGACTAGCCCATAAAACATTGTATGCTCATATACACTAATGTTGAACATAAGTTTAGGTCCCAAAGGGCACCACTGTTTTGTGGATGGGGGAGGACCTAGCTAACATGGGCCGAGTTTATATTTAAACACACGCACACCAAATTGGGCCGGATCAAGTTAAGTTGGGTTAGGTCAATTAGAAAAAATAAAATAATTTTATATTAGTAATTTTTCTTTTTGTTTTCTCCCAAATTCAATTATACTTGTGGGGGACATGTCTTTATAGTTTCTCCCTTGTGGGGGTGTGTCCATTCGTACGGATTTTATAATTATGTCCTTGGTGACTGTTATAACCGAATAAATACACATGTGGTTATTAAATATTCATACCTACTGACACATGTCTGTTCCGTATGGTGTCTAATCGAACACTAAAGGTTGTATCCTTATGCCTGTTCCAAACAGACATGAACAAGCCTATAAATAAATCGTATCTCTTTCATTTTATTAACTCTATACATTTACTCAATTCTGAATTCAAAATTCGTAGTATTCCTTTAGGCATCATAGAGGATGTCCAAAGTAGGCATATAGAGAGCATGATAGCATGTTCATGTTCTAAGAGAGGGAGTACAGCACAAGTTTGATTCGCCAGGCACACAGATTACAGTGTTTTTTTTTGTGTGTATAAATCATTGTACCATTGGAAGCGGACACCCAAAAAGTTCATAAGCACCAGTGCGAGGGGCGAAATTTGTCTTAAGGACATAGTGTCAAACACTAGCCTTGATCAATTCGGTACTAATTTATTGTCAATTCATCCAATCAAGTAAGTGGTTCTTTTCACCTCATTTTTAAGTATTTTATTTATATGAAATTATTATTTGTTGTTTCAGAGAATAGTGTATACATAGAATATAAACCCAACACCTTATGATAAAGAGAAAATGAAATATTATCAAACCTATTAGCATACTGTCTACAGTCTTTCATGATGCTTAGCATACTGTCTACAGTCTTTCATGATGCTTCTTATAGAGAAGGGAATAAATCTATATCACCATTATGAAAAAAAAACAAAAACCAGAGTCTCCTTCCAAAATGATCCATGTGATACCAAGGGAACAAGTTAAAATAAGCCCCATCCTAGCCGCTGAGCATTCAGAAGTAAGGGGAGAGTCTATGTAATCACTATCAGCTTTGGCAAAACTTAGGTTACCAATGTAATCCCGAATGATAAAACCTTCCAACACCAATGTTTCTTGTTACAAATATTTAGTTAAAGAAATATAATATAAAAAACACTTTACCCTACACTCTCCTCTAACGATACCAAGTCCTACATGGGAAACTTCACTTAACACAATCTAATACAAAGATATTATACATGCAAATAGAGCTAACACAACGGCTTTGAAGGTAAGAGAGGTAGGCATGCGACCCTTGTCCTTACGAAAGAAAAGACCTTGGTACACAGGTAGGTTGATGACAACCAAAACGGCACATAGAAGAATTTGCAAGATCAATGGCTCAAAAGCCCTGATGTCCAAACTCGTGAGCACTCTCTTGATCACCCCAACCAAAATAAATAAGTTCAGCAGTGAAAGTGTAGCTAAAATGGTAAACATTGGAGAGGAGGTCCCAAAGTCCATGATCTCTTGCTCATATTTCTGTAACTCATCCTGGTCAACCACCTTGCCTGTGACGACGAATGCTGATTTGTCAAATCCTAATATCTTAAGCAGGGTGTCGATGAAGGCAAAGAGGTAGGAAGTTGTTCTTGTAAACATCCACATCCTTTGCTTATTCCACCAACCTTTGAGTGTGCCACCACATCGGAGGAGTGTGCCTAAGCTATATGTGTTTTCAGCAATGATCAAATATGCGAACGGTAGGAACCATGGGCTTGAAATCTGAAAGCATAAAATTTTTATTTCATCAGAATAAAGTAATTGGAGGAAATGGAATATATTCATTTAAAATAACAATATCAGGCTGTGTTTGGCAGCCACCAGTAATATATATATATATATATCCAAAGTCTATAAACCAAAATTAGAAATACTGATATAAAAAAATTAGCCATACAGGTTAGTATAAGATTTTATTTTGCTAAATATTTTAATTAATATCTAAATGAGAAAAGCCTAAACCAGCTTAGCTTGGCTTCGGCTCATTTTGATAAACAAGCTAGGCTTGAGGTCTGGGTTCGACTTACAAGCCAGAAAATTGGGCTCAAGCTTGGTTCTGTATAAGCCAAGCTCATGGGCTTGTTTGGCTCTTTGACAACCTTTTACTTGCATATGGGAAATTTGAATAAGAGAGAGCCCAAACCTTTGGAAATAGGGAAATGCCTTTAAGGAGACAAAGTGAAGGGATGACAACATAATACAGTGTTGCTAGGCAGTTAGCAGCCCATAGGTTGTAGGTGAGATATCCCATTCGAAGTCCTGCCTTGATTCTTCCATAACCATGAAACAAGGGACCATCCCTAGAGAGAAGAAGCTGAAGATGACCTTCAGACCATCTCTTATGTTGCACTAGCGTTTGAGCCAACGTGATAGGAACAACACCTATGAAGCCCTTCCTGGACTGGTTGAAATAGACTGATTTCCATCCCCTACATTGAATTGACAACCCTGTTATCATATCCTCCACTAGGCAACCATATTTCAATCCCATCTGCAAATCCACATTAATGAAGCTTATGAGTAATAGAAGTTTGTGTGTGTGTGTGTGTGTGTGTGTGTGTGTGAGAGAGAGAGAGAGAGAGAGAGAGAGAGAGAGAGACCTCCTTTCCCCATTGAGTGTTCTTCTCATATGTGCAACTTGCAAGACCTTTTAATCTCTCTTCAAATTCATTTAGACTTTCTCCTACCTTCCTATCATTCTCTCTTCCCCATTCTCCCTTATATTCTTTGTTGTATTTCCTCCCACACAAGGTATCTCTTCTGTGAAAGCATCCAGTTCCAATATACGGGCCCCCTCCATAACCATCCATACTGGGGAAATCAACCTTCACCAAACATTCAAAGAAAATGAACAAAATCACCAGAAATCCAATAAATTCTCTTCCAAAGAATTCAAGCAACAAGTAATTTTTGTTAATGCCTACCTCAAGATTCACCTCGAAGGAACTGCCATAAATATCGTTCTTGTTGACGTTATTAAAGAACTGTGGAAACTGTACAAATGCAATCTCATGGCCCTTCTCTTCATCCATGAAAAAACACAGTGCATCTCTCACCGAGTCCGAATTGTTTGAGTACATGTCGCAGTCGACATTGAGAATAATCGGTCCATTGGTTATCTTCGAGGAAACCCTTATCTGTATATTTGATCATGATGACAATGATGAATGACAAAAATTACAAAGATGATCATGACTAATGATAATTTACACTTGCCCATGTAAGCTTAAATATGAGTTCTATGTAACATATAAGCATGTATCTAAACATCAATGTACATAATTAAGTGTACATGCATGCATTTTTTTGTACGCCTATATGTATTTTAGGTAAATAGTTTAGTGTTTACCAGTGCATTCAAAGATCCAGCCTTAAAGTTATGAGGGTATTGGGGTCTCTTCTCACGGGCCATATATACTAGTGTTGGCAATGGTTGTCCTTCATTGTCCACGGCATTGGGGTCTCTTCCATCAATTAATATCTACGAAAATCAAAATATAAAACGAGTTGGCTAAAGAAAGATACGCATTCATCTTGAACTATATGTAAGCAATTTTAGAGTTCTATTTATGGAGGATAACGAAAAGAAATATCTCCTCTCCTTTACCATAGTTGTCTTGTACAATACAACAGTTGTATATATCGTCCAAACGGGCTCTATTATTTTTATTTTACAAACTCACAAAGAACCGTGCAGGTCACTAACCATTCAACCATATAATGATACTAAAGGCTAAAGCCATGCTAGAACCATATTATGAAGGATGATGGCAAGATTTCTATCATCATTAATTAATCTTCACAGTTCATAACTTCGTATAATCGGTAAAAAAGGGTTGACCTTCTGGCTTGATTTAGAATTCACAAATCAAGCTTTTATAGTTGATAAATAGACCAATAAGTTGCAAACACTAGATCTCCATTTGCAACTGAGCATGGTTACCTGAAGAATCGTTTGATGATCGCGCGGATTAGAACCTCTATCCCACTCAACAAATCCTTTGTGCTTTTTGTGAACTTCTGAAATCTGACCTAGCTCAGTTGCACTCTTGATCCGATTTTCCATGTCTTTGTACAATTTCTACAAGAAAGAAAATAGAAAATTATCTAATGAACGAGAGAGAGAGAGAGGACAGCAAAAGAAACCTATGATCTTAACACAATATATATATATATATAT
>JAOXJP010176931.1:0-12546 GCA_025762735.1 Platanus orientalis
GTTGTAGTGTGTTCCCCTTCAGAGTCAAAGTGATACTCCTTGAGGTCTACATTTTCTATATTTGTTGCGGGATCGATTGGTGGATCTTGAATCCCCCTTGATCCTATCACTGTTGTTCCGAGTCCCTTAGAGGCAAAAGTGATATTAACCATTGCAGCAATCCTAGGTGTGGTGTGAGGGCTATTTTCATAGTAAAACATAATGAGAGAGGCTCCCATGAAACTTTTAGTGATTGGCAGTTCTCTTGAGGGTGTTCTTGGTGTCCTGACACTTGCTACCAATTGACTTCTAGTCATCATGCCAGCAGAGTTGAAAGATTGCGGTTGAGACCCAAAAGGACTCAGAGTATTGGCTGGGGTGTCTTTCCTTACCCCTGTAAACATTACTATTGCTTGGAAGTCTTGCTTAAGCCAAAATATTTTTCCCTTACCAACATAATGTGTATAACCTGTATTGCCTCTAGTATAGGAAGGCAAGAAGGGGTCAGCCCTTTGCGGATGTGCCCATGGCGGGGTCACATTAATCAACATGCTCTCTAACTCTTGTCGCTCTAGAAGAGCCTACGTGCTCTGGTCCTTTGTCTCTAAGCAATGTTTCTTTTTCGCTTTTTCTCAGGGGATAATACCCTCTTTTCATGGTTTACTTTCTTTAAGCCCCCTTAGAGGTTCAAACCTGGTTAAAAACATTGAATTTCTGAACTCCACACTAGCTTGAGCTTGCTGTCGATTACAACGCATATGTGGAATTCAGGCTGCTATATTACCCAATTCTTGCTCATCTGTAAACGTATGGCCCTCAGCAGTCCTTGATTTGAATTGCTTTTTCTTATTGCATGGGTTTCCTTTATACCTTGGTGGCCTGAGTTTTCCATTCTGGTTGGCAGTTTGTTCCTCTACCTGACCCCTCAGCATAATGGAAGCTCTTGTGAGTGTTATGTGTACTATAATTAGATTCTGGCCATCTGGAGGCGAATGACAATTTTCATTCGTGCATATAAATGTGCGTAAATGAGACTTTTTCTTATACTGGTTGTGTGCAAATGTGGAACTCAAATCTTCATTCGCCATCTTATTATCACATGAATGTTGTCGTTTTCAAGAGTGCACATTCTTGTGCAAATTAGAAACATTATATCCATTCGCGAGAAACATCTGCAACTGACGGTTCATAAGCCAACCAGGGTCACTGACTTGTGCTTTCTCTTGGCGGTTAGGGTCCACTGGTTGGAGATTGGTCTCAGATTTAGGCGTCTAGGATTTTCTCCCTTTCCATGAGTGTAGTCGTCTATAATGGTAAATATTTCTTCATGAATTAATGATTTGAATTTCACTTGCAAGATCCAATTTCGACGAATGTGAATATTCATGTTCATTCTCGTAGTTTAGTAGTAGAGAATGGAAACTTGGGACTTTTCCCAAATCAACAACTTGAATTTTTTTTTGAGGTTTCAATGACCTTTGTGTGGGGCTTCAGCTCAGACTTATGTACCCATTGTTTCTTTAAGTTATTTAAGGTGATTTGGGGAATATAGCCCCTTAGTTTAGTTGGTGTCAAACAAAATTTGACCACACTTATGGATGTGCCATCTTTAAAAGATATAGCCATTACTGCAGCCACATGGAGAGAGACTGAAGCTCAACCCCTAATGATGTCAGGGGGATCAGAGCCTTAACCTTTAGTTGGGAGACCGAAGCCTCAACCATAGATGACATTTGGGAGACCAAAGCCTCAACCGTAGGTGTTGCTTAGGAGACCGAAGCCTCAACCATAGGTATTGTTTAGGAGACTGAAACCTCAACCATATGAATAGGTGGAGGTGGGGAAACCAAAGCCTTAACCCATGTTTTTGATATAGCTAAATGCCCTCGTGGTGAACTAGTGAAGGGTTTCATGGTTGTAACTTCATTGAGGTATCTATGAAAAAGGGAGTCACCTATTAATACAATGAAACTTAAAGAGAAATGAGAGAAATGTATAGTCCCACCGGGCGTGCCAAAAATTTGTAACACCAAATTTCAAGCTGTGTATAAGGCAAAATTCATTGAATAAATTACCTAGCCATTTAGGGGCTAGTTTATTATTTTTATAAGTGGGGACTAATACTCAAAGTTTAGGAGACTTGTTGTTTACTACCGTTCAACATAACACACCTCTGATTAACCTTAAGTTTCCCAATTTGTATTATGAGAAGAAGTTGCATAAAATATAAAGAAGAAAAGAAGAGGAGGAGAAGATAACAATTTCTTTTATTTAATAAATATGCATACAAACTTTGTTGTTTAAACACCAATAAGTTTACCTAACCATGGCTTGGGTTGTCATCAAGCTTCTTGGGGTATCTTCCCTGGAGATATTGCAGGTGTGTAATAGAGTTGCTTTCCTCTTTTGGAAGAAAGGTGAACTTGTAAACTTTCAAGGGAATGGGGTAGAACTTGCCTGAATTTTAAGAGCAATTTTTGCTTGAAAACTTTGGTTTGCGATGGATCTTCTAAATTTTCTTCTCTTTTCTCATGCAACCTTGAAGGTATTTATATACACATAAACGAATTAGAGAAGAGTCCTCGCTGGAAAAAAAAACTCTATCTTCTTTTTGAATCCCATCTTGGAATGAGATTCTTCAATCTTTATCCCGAACATATAGGTGCTTCTTCTATGCGAGAATGCACCTCCTTTAGTCTCCTAGGTGGTTAGGAAACTCATAGGAGTCATGGCTAGCTGAAACAACCACCATGGAAGAAGATAAGGTAGAAATTTCAGTTTCTGGTTTTCGCAGTGTGCGAATGTGAACAGTGCATTCGTGCACTATTTTGGCAGCGAATGTGCATATCTACAAGTCTTTACTTTTGAGAAAATAATATGGTTTTTCTCTATTCGCTGGAATTAAGTGTGGTGAATGTCAAGTAATTTAGACATTCACGCACTTTAGGTTTCTACACCATGAGTAGTTGAATATATACTCTTGCAGGAGTTGAAATTTTTTGAAGGTCTAAGAAATGAACTTAGATAATTCACTCTACGATGAAGAGTTTGAATTGATGGCATTTACAACTAGAGATAACGAAACGAAGTGGTTAAGGAATTTATTTGAAAATTTCATGTTGGCCTAGACCAATGCCACTAATATCTTT
Organism: Platanus orientalis; assembly: GCA_025762735.1. Taxonomy (NCBI): domain Eukaryota; kingdom Viridiplantae; phylum Streptophyta; class Magnoliopsida; order Proteales; family Platanaceae; genus Platanus; species Platanus orientalis. The sequence continues at coordinate 3,129 of JAOXJP010176931.1, forward strand.
GTATTGTGATAGTAAATCTACACTATCACATGTATACAATAAAATGTAAAATGGTAAGTCTGGGTCCATTAGACTTAGACATAGTTATTTGAGATAGACCTTAAACTATGGATTGCATTGCACCAAGTATGCAATTGTACTTGAAGGGTACAATGATGCGAATAAGATATCTAATTCAAAGGACACAAAATCCATGAGTGATATATTTTTACACTTGGTGTTACAGTTGTATCTTAGAAATCATCAAAATAAATTTGAATTGCTAGGTCTACAATGAAATATAAAATTATTGTTTTGGATAAAGCAGGACAAGAAGTTGAGTGGATTTGTCATTTCTTAGAAGATATTCCAATGTGGTCAAAACTTGTGCTTACTAATTGTATATATTGTGACAACTAATCAACAATTGATAGGGTACAAAGTTATATGTACAATGGTAAGTTTTGACATATTGGCCATAGACACAATACCATAAAAAAAATTAATTTCATATGAAATTATTTTCATTAATTACATAAAGTTAAAAGATAATATTGTAGATCCGTTAATTAAAGGTTTGACTAGAAATCAAGTAAATTGTTCATCAAGGAGAATGTGTTTAAAGCTTGTCTTAAAGGGAAATCAAATAAACTGCTCATCTGCATTTTTCTTTGCATTGTTATAGATCAATTTCATTCATATGGGGGATTGTTAGAAATGGTTTTGACTGTTTGGTTAGGTTTTGAAACAATGACTGTTTGGTTTGAGCCAAAATAAAAGTAGACCCCACTTGACATTTGAGGCAGGTTCACATGGGTTTGTGTTCACCTCTAAGAGGAGAATAATACTTTATGGTTAGTTGCTCAAAATCCTTAATGGGTGAATGAGAAATTGTCTCCAAAAGTGCTTAGTTGAACATTGGTTGAAGGGTGTAAAGCTTGAATAGTCCCACATTGGTTAGCCCATAAAAATTTGGAGGTTTATATACATTAGCCTTAGACATAAACTTGGCCCCCAAAGAGCACCATAGTTTTATGGAAGGAGGAAGACCTAGCCAACATGGGCTAAGCCCAAACATATGTGCGCACATCACACCAAACTGGGTCAGGTTGGGTTGGGTTTGGCGTAGATGGTCTATGAGAAAAATAAAATAATTTATCATTATTATTTTTTGTTCTCTACAAATGTTTAAACTGTGGGCATGTTTATTCATTTGTACCTTTCACCCTCATGACTGTTAAATCAACATTTTTCCATTGTGTCTGTTTTAAACAAACATAGATGTGTCTATTCGTTCACATTTTTTTGAACTCACGTCTTTTCCAAACAGTTTCATGAATGGTCTATAAATATTTCATCCCTCTTGCATTTCAAACTGTAAAAGACTATGTAAAAGAGAGAGAGAGAGAACAACACAAATTTAGCTCTCAAGTGTGTCTTAAGCGCCCAACCCCTCGCTTGCACCCATGCCCGTATCCAAACCTGTGTTATACTGCCGCTACATGAGAGAGTACTGAATGCAATAACTTGTAAGTTGCAAATCTCTTTTGTTCCCAGCCGATGCGGGACTATTCCCAAAGCAAGAAATCTGAAAAATTTTATAACACAAACTTTTGAAAACTATAACAGGGGAGCGTAATACGACTTTCATTTTAAATATAATGTTCAGTAATTCCCTACTAGGGTAGTTTTCTTCTTTTTGTCTCTTGGTCGAGGGTTTTCAATAACTAAAATCCCTTAACGTTGTTCAGTCAATTACAAAAATAAAGAAATTGTAGAATGAATTATTCAAAGCAGAATTAATTAACCAACCCAAATCCAAACAGGCGGTTTAGTGGATCGATCCTTGTATATAATACCAGGTTGCTTTAGGTTGATTGCGAGTTGAACCAGGTTGTGCTGGAAAATACCGTGGCAATCACTCATGAATTCAAATTGGGCTACGATTAGTCCAACAATAATCCCGGAAAAAACCATGTGGGTCGACCAGTCAGTCGAGTCAATAATTGTCACATCTAAATGTCTTTTATTTTAAAAGGGAAGTATGACTTAATGAAACTTCCAAGCAATTGAGAGGAGCTCATTAAAGAAACAATCCCAATCAATAATATGGTCCATTTGTTTCATAGTGCGCCACGTTGGGAGTGTTGTCTTTGTTCCTCCCTCCTCCCTTCCTTTCTTTTGGGTGGAAAGAGGGCTGATTGATGATGGCTGCATACAGAAGTAAACGATTATATATATAAAGATATCACATAAGACATAGATAAACAACAACGAGCCAATAAATGTAGACAGGAAAATAAGGAGGATGACTTGTCGTTTAATCTTTAACTAATGATCTTATCCTTAATATAATGTTATTTAAGGAGAGTGGTGATATCACCAACTTGCTTTGGATTTTAGAGGAATGAAACAGTTTCTCTAATGAAGGATACACCTTTGAAAAGAGTTGTAAACTTGGTTGGTTGGTAATTTTCTTTCTATGTCATGCAAATAGCTTGGGCTGGAACAGGTCGAACTCAACCTTGGGACCAAAGCTCCTTTGAGCCTGCAGTAACACTAACCTAGCCAGCTCTTAACTCAAGGCCTGACCAGCCTAAATATCGAATGTCTTGGGCTGCCTCGTTTGACATTTATGGACACTTGATCTCAAAGCTGGAATGACTAACAGCTGCTTCTTCTTCTTCTTCTTCTTCTTCTTTTTTTTTTTTTTGGATATAGAACAACTACCTTAGTAGATTTAACTTCTTAAATAACCCTGAGGGGTATCGCAGTTGGCTAGGATCACGCGAAGTGGGGATACTGACTTCGAAACGCATCCCCTTGAGACCACTTTCCCAGGCGTAGTTTACAAAAAATTTTAAAAAGCCAATTTACCCAGTGTGTGGGAGAGGCAAGGATTTCATGGGCCCCAAGGATTTGCCAGGTGCTCTAAGAGGCCTGGATACATCGGTTATCAAAAAAAAAAAAAAACTTCTTAACTTTTAATGATCAGAAGACCCAAGTGCACACTGCACATTAAACGATTTTTTCCATAAGCCCTTAATGATATTTAGTAGGGCTATGTATGGACCGGGCCAGCATGAACCCGTTCCATCCCAACCCAAAATTTGGCCAAAAGGGCCAGTCCGTTCTTAAGCCCAAACACCAGTTTGGGCTATGCTAAGGCTACCTCAGCCCATGCCAAGCCCAATGACTGAAAGAAAAAAAATCATTAAAAATAATAAAAGATCTTGGATTCTTAATTGCATGTGGTTTGCTAAGCTATAAGAATCGAAAATAGATTGTGCTGGATTGGACTTGGTGAATCCAAATATAGATGTTTTAATTCAAACAAGCTCCAAGTCTTAGATGTGCGAGAAAACATCTGAACTGGCTTTATTTTTTTTAATATTATGTAATGCCTTGACGATCCTTGGGCCAGGCTTTCGTAGTCATATAATGCCCAACCTATTTAATAGACTTGATGGGCATACAATGCATATGGGGTTGTTGGGCCTTTACATGCCCATTAGGAATATTAGACCAGTACAAACAGCTCACATGCTGGAGTTATTAGGCCTTTACATGCCTATTAGATTAGGAATATTGGGCTCAGTTGTCTGGCCTACCCCTGGTAATACCAGTCCATCCGGACTCAATATGCAAGCTGGATTGGGCCAAAGTTTCTTACCTCATACATATGGCCAAGTCAGCTTGAACCCATCTTGCAATTCAACTGGGTCTCTAGGCCAGGCCATTGCCACAGAAACATAGCAGCTCCCAATCTTTGTATCACTTTTGTTTTGTCTCTCTCTCTCTCTCTCTCTCTCTTTTTTATCTTGGGAAAAAGTCTCTCTATCTCTCTCTCTCTCTCTCCACACACACACAAACACAAATCGCTAGGGACACAACCTAGCTCGAGATGTAAAGGCCTGGGCTTGGGCTTAGATTTGGCTAGATTTTGAATAAGCTCGAGTCTGATCCTGGCCTGAGTACAATACAAACTCTAGCCCAAATTTTGTTGGCGATTATTCCTTTATGACCCTATATTTAACTGTCTATAGAGTAGCAAATGGATTGGTTGGCCCATTAGCAGACAAGGCCCTCCGTTGGGTAGAGCTTGGTCTGCCTGTAAGATCATTGTCCATGTTTGACTCTAAAATTAAGACCCAATAATTAATTGGGTTGAGCGTGGGTTTTTTTTACTATAATTAAGACGGTTGGTATAACATGTTCTTGTGTTGGGCTTGGGGTTTGTCTTGGTTCTTGGCTAGTGATGGGCCCAAATCAGGCTTGTACATAGCTCTTCAGTATAATGTGTGAAAATTGATTTGGGTTAGCATAAAGAATTCAACCCGAAATCTAACCCAGATACAACTTGAAGAAAAATCCGAACATGGAAATTATCAAAATTTTGACATGTTTTGATGTTTTTATATATCGGATTGGATCCAAACCATATCTGAATATGTATTAGGGTTTTGGGGTTATTTATATGTTTTGTACTAGGGTTGCGTACGAAAAAGAGTGAGGTTTTGAAATTGTAAATCATCTTTGGACAACTTTTCTTCTTAGTAGTGAAAGTTTTCCCTATGGTTCTATGGTTTTTCCCCAAACTAGGGTTTTCCATGTAAATCTTGTGTTGTGCATGATTTTTCTCTTTGTTTTGCTTTTGATTTTATTGCATCCCGTTTCTTCAACGAAGAAGGAAAAACAATCCTAACACTCAGGTCCTAAGCAAGGCTTAGGTTTAACTCAGCTCAGACTAGCCCAGCCCATGTTGACCCCTAATCATTTATACGTTTACCTTGAATTACTCTCTCTCTCTCTCTCTCTCTCAACAATGCGGCAACCTCCCTCCCTCTATTTTGGTATCTTTACGGACAAAGGAAAATAGTCATCCTTTATTTCTCAATCCTTTATCGAAGATTTTCTTCCATTGTACTCTCTTTTAACTCATTGCTATCATACCCCACTTCACATCTTACTCAGTTGGAACGTAATCCAAGTGTTACCTCTTTTGCAAATCCGGTGGTTTCAAAGGATCCCCCACAAGGTAATGACATTATCTATCCTTTCCTTCTATTGCATATCTTTCTGTTATGAGAAAGGTGGACCATCACATTAGGTAGAGTTGAATTAGAAGAAGTTTAACACTAATCATAGATATTAACAATTTTCGAATAAATTAAAACAATTAGTTTTAGAAGATACACGATATTTGAGCTTAATAATGATTCAAAGTTATAAGGTTACATATGTTTAGAAAGTTATAAACATAGCTAAAAAGTTAAAATAATTTATTAAAATGCTTTCATATTTACATGTTTATATGGTTATTATGATATAATATTAATAAAAAGTGTATTAAGTTCATTAACAACTCGAAAACGTTTACACAAAAAAAAACTCGAAAACTGAAACTTCATGTGTATCTTAACATCTGCAGTGTGATATACAATAATATATGAATAGAGGTCCACCCTATATTCATTACTGACGACTAATAAAATATCACTTTAGTATTTTTGCTGTTTCCTTTCTACACGCACAGTTTCTTGGCCCAGCCCAGCCCATTGCCACGATCTCTGTGGTGTGTAGGCTCTAGTAGATTTATCATAATTAAGGTTCAACTAGCAAGCAGTATAGTTCTTACCCATCATTACATTTTTATAAGGTTCCAACCCCCTGGTTAGAGAATAGAAACAACTTTATGAAAAAACTTATGAAACTTGCTTGCCCCAATTCAATCATGCACACATGATACAGAAAACACCTCTCTCTCTCTCTCTCTCTCTCTCTTATATGCTTCAAGAAAACGACACAACAATCATAAAAAGCAGCATCATTTCAACAATCTCATCACACATTCTTATTTACTCCCATGTGTGCTGCCCCCCCTTTTTGACCGGGTCCTCTACGAGACTTGGACCAGGAAAACCACCACACACAAGGTGGTGCCTCCCTCTCCCCTAGAACTGAAGCATCACATAAAGAAGTGTCTCTCCTTGGATCCCTCAATCATCACTTTCAAATGATAAATACACCTATATAAATAGGATAGATTCATAGAGAGAGAGAGAGAGAGAGAGAGAGAGAGAGAGAGAGAGAGAGAGATGATTGATTGGCATATCAATTGATTATGGGGACTTTCAGATCCGAGATTTCCCTTACTTTCATGCAGAATTCACTTACAAGTGAAAGAAAAGGGAAGAAGTAGATGGTGACCATATAAAAAGAGGCATTGTTAGCTCCCTTTTCTTAAAGTCTGCAAAAGCTCAAGGTGTGGAAACTTTGTCTCCATGCCTATGTATCTTTTGCAGATGCCAACAACTCTTCTTTTGTGGCTTGTAAAAGTCGGGGGAATTGCAGTTTGTCTTGTTTAGGATATGGTATTCGATGCAAGGAAAGGATTACTAGTTTGGTACGTTAATAAGCCCTAGAAGAATTTCAGTAGTAATAGAATCAAATATGTGCTTCCCATAATTTCCAAGTACTTATTGTATTGGTCCAAAATATTTTCTTAATATTGTTCTAAGATCATCGACTAACTGTAGCTGATTTCCCTCATTTTTTTGTAATTTAGATTTCACATATAGGATCGCGATTAGTTGAGTCCATATCTTAATTTGGTGATGGTGGTGGGTTGTTTTACAATTGAGGTCACAATTTTGATTAATCAAGACTTATTATTTGGTAGGTAATCACATATACAAAGAAGGATAAAGAAGGATATCCAACAATAGAAGGCTTTGTTAGCCACCTCTTGAAATTGCCAGGATGGAGATTTCAATTTGATGGTTTTAAGAGGTAGTGTTCTCAATTAGTTAGGACAGGATTTGGTGTGACCCCTAAAGTCAGACTAAGGTAAGAATGGCATTAGGGGCTGATACATCTTCGCTGAAAAAGTGATTTAAGTTTTTTGGGAGATGCTTTTCACTTTTTTGCAATGATTGCATCGGTCCCTAATTTCATTCTTACCATAGGCTGACCTTAGGTGGTCTTACCAATCCTTAGGGAGATAAGGCTTTGTGGAGTTGAGTCAAATGTCAATAGGCAGTGATTAATTGGAATAACGACTCTACAGTTTGAGGAAGTTAACGTTAAAGAACAAATTTTATTTGCTTAAACCAATAGCCATTAGATTTATTTGGTTAAATCTAGGTATTTTCCAGTAAGAATATTATTAGGAGTTTTTGAGTAGTGAAAGAATATTATTCTTAACTCTTTAAGTGGGCTTTCATGATACGATGAATTACTAGTTGAATCAAAGAACTAGCCCAAGCAACTTGCAGCTGTCAAAGCCACTTGCCTTAGAGCTTCGAAAAGGGTACCTAACACTTTATAAAGTGAGAAAAGGTAAGTACCAACAAACCATTATCTCTCTAGAGGAAAAAGAGAAAAAAAATTTACAGAAAAAAAAAAAAAAAAAATTCCACATCTTGAGAAAGATATATGATTTGAGTTGCAAAAGACTTTCGGGGCTTCATTTATGTAAAATAGAAAAGGTCCAAAAAGTGAACAAGAACCATGTTGGCCAAAGATTAAAGGGAGAAAAAAGAAATTCTAACCGAAGCTGATTGGCTGTCACAAAGCTAAGATGGGGTGTTGGCCTAATGAGTATGTCTCTCATGCCACAAGGCTTATGATAGAAGTTTTTACAACCACTAGAACCTTTGGTGACGTCTCTCTTTATCACCCTTAATGGGAGCAATGCTCGAGGCTTGTCTTCATGTGACAACGGCTCCACGACCATTTTTTTAAAGGGCCATTAGAAATTTCTACCACCCCAAACTCTAAGGCTGTGTTTGGCAGCCACCTGTAATGAAATCATTTCATTTGAGTTTTTCAAGTCTTTTGTAGCCACAATGGGATAGTTTGCAATGAACTCATTAAAGTTTGCAGCAATTTGTGCTTGATAACACAAGTCATTTCATTTTATAGAAAAACCTAAGATAACTTCATTTCTAATTATAGTTAACAAATCAGTATAAATTTGAATGAGTTCATTGTGAAATCATCATCTCATGGCTACAAATGCCTTGAGAAATTCAAATGAAATGATTATATTACAGGTGACTGCCAAACAGGCTCTAAGGAAATTATCACCTACCCGAAGAGAACATTTCCTCTATTTTAAATTTTATCTTTCATATCGAAAGATGAATAAAAATATATAAAGTGAGTAAATAAGATAAGAGGAATTAAATTGGTTGGTTTCTCTTCCTTTATGGATACCTATTTCTTCCCACATCGGTTACTCAACCGGTCCCTTCTAGCAAAGTATATATCCCATCCTGGACAGAGTTTTGCATATAAATATATAATAGATGGGATATTTACTGTAGAATATTCATAAGGAAGAATATATGAGTGATGGTGATCATCAATATCATCGTTCATGTAGATTTCTACACATATACAAGATACAGGACCCACCATGCATGTCTCGACCCCCACTCTTGCCACAGGAATTCCAACGTAGCTAAACTTAACATGCATCTGATCAATAACCCATTGGAGTACTGATAGTTCCCTTGAAAAACACGCATTGGGAAGGGCTTTTGGCTAAAAACATGCTGTGATATAAGGATGGTGAGGGGGTGAACTTTAGAAAGATGAAAAAATTTGGTCCCCATACCTTATCTGCCACCCTAAGGATTTGGTGAGACCCTTAAAGTCAGCCTAAGGTGAGACTGACAGTAGGAGCTGACACATTAGCACCAAAAAATGAAACGCATTCCCAAAAAGTGTAAATCACTTTTTCAGCACTCATGTATTGGTCCCTAAAGTCAGACTCCCTAATGTCATTCTTACTTTAGTCTGACTTTAGGGGTTTCACCAAATCCCGCCTCTATCTGCCTTTGCATGCAAATGTAGGTCCTAGTTGAAAATCTTCAAGGATTATGCGATCTGATTGAGGTTTAGTTTGAAAAAAAGTGGTTTTAATCATTTTCAAATATTAAAAAGGGTGTTGTCATCATTATTAAAAATTAAAAATAATTGAATATGTTATGCGTCAATAACACATTGGTAACTGCATTACATTACTTTTATTTGGTAAGGCCACTCGTCACATTTAAAGTAAGTGAAGTTGAATTTTCAAAATCATCCACGATGATTTTTCATCAAAAATATTAAATAAATTCTTTCTCTTAAAAGAATATTGACTTACCTGAATTTCTCAACAGATAAAACAATGCAAAGATGAATATATGGATTTTTTTTTTAATCTTTTTCCAAGTCAGACGCCTCAATATCTTCAATAGATCCATACCCTAAACTAGCAATTTTTATAAGGAGCCGAAGGAGCCAAGATTTTCACGTAGGGGGGGCAAGCCAAAGGATTATGTGCGCTCCCTTAACGGGTGCCAACGGTACATCCACAATTAAATGGTGATACGTCACATAAAAAAAGTGAAAACACTCCCCATAAAGTGTAAATCACTTTTTCAAT
>JAOXJP010176942.1:0-12546 GCA_025762735.1 Platanus orientalis
GGTGTGGGCTAGGCTGACTCGTCTACAAGCGGGAGTAGCACGAGTGCCGCACGGTCTCTGGAGCTTGGAGAAGCTGAATCCGTGACAGAATGCTCACTTACCTTTTGAAGAAGGATAGGCTCCTCCTGGGACCATGGTACACTTCCCTTTCGGAAGTTGGGATCCAGTGGTCAACCAGCTGTGTACAACGTGGTCCTTATAGAAGAAGGGGAGGAGGGAGCATTCAATTCATTCATTCTAAAGATTCTAAAGACAGAGTGTAATGCCCCGAAACTCATACCTTACCAAGGCACCGGATCCCAAGGTGCTAGACTTCTAATCACATGATACTTGCAAAAAAATACAACATATGACAACGTAACTGCATAATCAGGTCCATTGGGAAGAATTCCCGAATCCATACAACATGATAAAAACCATAAAATGGTATCCATGGATATAACTAAACCAAAATGATTTCATTATATATAAACTGTAGTTCAATACAAAATATTATCTCTCCCACATGCGGGATATATAGAGCTAAAATTGTACAAGGTAAGACTCTAATCTAGTCTATCTACAATTAGATCACAAAATACCATATATATATATGTGAACCTAACTGTATACGTGGGCTCTCAAGTAGCAGGATCTTGCTCCACATGGCGAGAGAATGACTCACACTCTATGGAGAAAAAATGGTAGGGTGAGTTTAGGGAAATCCCAGCAAATTAATCCAATCTTCTACAAGTTTATAATAAGGAAAAACCAAATAAAGAAATAATATTCAATTAATCCAATAAAAATACAATCTATAAAAATTTATAATGTTGATGTCTATAAATGATATGTAATGATGCACTGTGTAAAGTATCGATCATTACTTGTGCTGGTTTCGCAACTACAGGTGCTAATATGGGGTAAACGGGAGATAGTCATAACCCTTAGCTGCTTGTACCAAGTGACTGAATCACCAATCCTAATCTTAAGCATTGAGCACAAGGAGACTTCTTTCCTGACTCTAACCCACGACTCTTATTAAGTATTCCAAGTTGATACCACAACAACAAGTAAGCCATATATAGTAAGAGAACAATTCATAACGTCTAAATAAATATGTATCATGTTAATATAAAATCATGAATAATATTAGATACATGTATTGCAATTGCACCCACATCCTTATTTTCTTTTTCTTTTTATGCTATTTATAGGGAAGCATCCCTTCGTCTTTTATGCTCTTTATAGGGAAACGACTCTTTATCTTTTATGTTCTTTATAGGGAAGCGCTCCTTTCTTTTTATGCTTAATTAAAAGCATACATAAATTTACGCCATGAAATGCCATGCATTTATTATGCATTACAAAAGTGTCAACTACCATCAACAATATAATGAAAATTTTAATGTCTCTTTTTATTAATAGTATCTATACGTCTTGAAATCATTCCAACCAACATTAGTCATTCAGTATAAAAGTAATTTATGCATTTCCAAGATAGAAGTATACAAATAAATAAATGCATAATTCTATGTTATGTAATGGAGAATAAATGATTTGTATTTAATCCACTAATAAGCATTATAACTAATTTCCTAAGTATAAAGACTTAACCCCTCTAGCTACGACATCTGAGCATAGTTACTCATTCTCCCACCTAAGGTTATTTTTCGGGTTAACCTCTTGGCCTTTCCCTACAAGCTAGCTCCTCTGACCTTTCCCTATAGGTTGACCTCATGACCTCCCTAAAAAACATGTCGTTGCCTTTGGAGTTGCAACTAGCATGACATTTCCTACTCGAGCCTAAAAACCCCTAAACATCCTATTTCTAAATCTAACTTGGTGTACCATCTTCAACATTCTAAATCTCCTTTCTGTTCATTCACAACAAAAGTAAAACCATGCAATATAGTTAAAGGCTTTAAAAAAATGAACTACTAATTTTATTTTATAAATTTATGTAAGCCCTATTTTATTCCATGCATACATTCAAATCATATATAAAAAAAAACTCTATCAAATGTGAGAATGTAAACAAATCATTACATTTACCTATATAGGCATAAAAGTAGATTTAGATTTATAATAAAATGCATTATCTTTACTTTTAGCTAAGATAAAAACAATTTAAATCTTATAGAATAAGAATAATATATAAAAATGGAAAACTCTAACAATAAATATGAAGAATAGAGAATCGCTTACAGTTTCTTGTGCAAGAAGGCCTTCTCAGGAGCTCCAAAAGCCTCAATTTCTTCTCTTCCTCTTCGTTTCCCCCCTCTTAGGCTAGGGTTTCTTCCTTTCTCACTCTCTCATTTCGGTTTTGGTCTACTGAGGTGAACAAAACTCTCTTCGAGTGTCTTTTTTTTGTTTTATTTTTATTTCTAAAAATACCCTTCACCAGTTTGGGGTATTACACGGAGGGTGTGAAAAATTGGTTGAAATTTGGATTATTGTTATTATATTTAATATTTTAATTTAGTCATGGGGATATGGGTGCTCTGTCTCTCTGCTTTTTTAAAGAAAGAAGCAGACCAGCTAATACATCTAGGCCCAAGAATCGAATTTGAAAGACTTTCCTGAGCTAAACAGTGAGCATCATGGTTCCCATTAAGATTTACATGAACAAATTTGCAAAATGGAACTGAGGCCTGACAAGTAGTAATTTTCAACAAAATATAATTTTTTAGGGGGGTAAATAAATAATTTGTATTAATCAATCAAAATATTACAATCTTGAATATGTTCATTGAGAAGCATCATTTTTTATTGCATCTTTTAGATTTATAGAAAAATCAGAAGGATAAAGAATGACTTTGTGCGATCCTCTCACCCAAGAAGCTAGCAAATCCGCTAGCTGATTTGCTTATTGCCATATTTGACAAACTTCATAATATTCCATTTGCTACAACAACTTCCATATTTGGTGCACATTACTCAGAAGGATAACATCTACAGCGATTTTCAAATCCATCATAATCTTCACTCTTTGTATGCCATGTGTTGTGGCTAATAGGACTCATGCATAAATTTCTAGCCAAAGTATATGGTCCTTTGAAACCAGTCCAGCAAAAGCATACAATGGGTTGCCTAACTCATCACTAAACAACCATCCATAGCCAGCTTTACCAAGTGATATTGCTCCATCACAATTTAGGGCCTATGTGTTTACTAGAGACATCAGCCAGGTACATGTTTTCACATTTCTTGCCTTGATACTTGACACTAAATCCCACTCAACAACTATGTACTTAGATTGGGGATGGCTTCCTCCATAAATTGCATGCTTTTTATTTTCGAAGACACTTCAGAAATAATTGTGTTAACAATTACTCCTACTGTCCTGCTACTGTCACCAAATCTTCTTTGATTACGTTTCCACCAAATGTGGTATAAGCTGCCATTAAAAGCTAATCTGTTGATGATTGCTACTTTAGTATGTGTTAGCACCCAAATTTTGACTCGGGTCTATAAATGGAGTCAGAAGGGTTCATTACAACATAGGATATGACCAAGGTCTAGACACCCCTGAACTTAGAAAAGGTAGGCATTCTCAATGGACATTCTGGTTTCAAACACAATGAAAGCACTCTAAATCACCATTATCTTGAATTTGCCAAACCTCATAAACCTTCCCATATTGATGCATTGAAAGGCTGACAAATTACCATTTTACCCCTACACCTCCAAAATTCCAAATCAAACCCCACTTTCCAACATCACTATATCAACCAAGACACCTTGAATTTGTCAACCTTCATAAGTCTTCTCACATTGAAGCATCAAAAGGCTGGCAAATTACCATTTTACCCCTGCACATCTAGAAACCCAAATCAAACCCAATAAAACCCCACTTTTCAACATCTCCACATCAACAAAGACACCTTGAATTTTTCAATCTTCATAATCCTTACCACATTGAAGCATCGAAAGGCTGATAAATTACCATTCTATCCTTGCACCCTCAGAAGTGTGAATCAAATCCTGTTTCAACTCCTTTTCTCCACAACCCTTCCTCAAATCTCTTCTACAATAAAGACACCTCAAAATTAACAATTCCTCAAGGCTTCCAACATCCAAATCCTTAAAAGGTTGGCAAATAACCATTTTACCCCTAAACCACAGGCTATGAAGCCCATTTTTTCCTGGATACTCCAACCTAGGGTTGTCAATTATCCGGCTAAGAATCCGAATCCGATTCGATTAAAGCAAATTCAGATGCTCATATATCCGACTCCGTTTAAAATCTGATCAAATTATTATATAGCCGATTATTAAAAGAACCGAAATCAGATGCATACACATCCGATTCGATTAAAATCCGATCCAACTAACCGGATATCCGAATTTGCATCTGAAATCCGATTACATAATCGAATTTGAATTCTAATCATTTATTAAACATCTGACGGATATCCAATCGGATATCGGATGCACATAAATTTAATCGGATCGGATATCGAATGTACATATATCCGATCCGAATCCGCTCCATTTACAGCCCTAGTTTGGGTGATCCAAATCCACAGTTACAACCTCCATCATGTAGCCCTATTACTTAGGTGCTAAACTTACCCATATAACTCTAGTGTGGGCCCTACACTTGTGGGAATAAGCTGCCCTTCTCATGGCAGTTCCACATCAGTTTATTGATGAAATTTCTCTGTTGTTCCACCATACATCCCTCCCAATATATAGAACCAACTTCCTAAATATATGAAAAATCCCAAAAATTACTCATTAAATCACAACCATTCTTACCAAAGAAAACTAATTCTGTTGATCAAAACAGATTTATTTAGACTTCCGAAAAGAAGAAAAAACACAGGAAAACTTACTAAAGATGTAACATTTCACCCCCTTTAAGAAAGAACCTTGTCCTCAAGGTTCAAATTGGGAAAACGTCCTTGGAGGTTATGCCACACGTCCCACGTGGCATGCATCTTCAGGCATCATATTTGACCATTGAACCAACACTTCAGTGATATCTTGGTTTCGACGCTTGACAAACCGGCGGTCCAAAATAGCAATCGATACTTCCTTGATTATTCCTTCTTCTATGACCTCTCGTAAATTGACAATGGGAGTGATATGATGACCAAGCTTCTTCTTCAAGCATTAAACATGAAAAACAGGGTATGGGAGAATTCTCTAGTAATTCAAGTTTGCAGGTAACTTGACCAATCCTTTGAATGACCCGAAGCCGAAATGGCCCATAAACCTTGGTGACAACCTCATGGGTCCCCTTCCAGTGATTGTGGTTTGCCGGTAAGAAAAGTGTAAGAAAACCATGTCATCCACCTGAAATTCTCGCGCTCTACAATGACGATCCACGAATTACGAGCCTTTAGAGTTATCCACAATTGCGACATTTGTAGATTCTAATGTACAACTCAAAGTCCGGGGAGGTTGGCCAAAGGTAGCCTCGTATGGGTCATCTTTGTCTATGTATGGTAGAAAGTGTTGAACCACCATTCAACTAGTGGTAACCAAGGTTCCAAATTTCGATTTCAATTAATATTTTGACTAAAAAAAGTTTTTTCGAAAAATTGGAACATTTAAGGAAATTAGGGAAAATATGAATTTTTTTAATAAAAATTTTGATGAAGAATTCATTTTAAAGTTCCATTAAAAATGAAATTTTTAATCAACTGTTATTCTTCTTTTCAAATTTTTTCATTTATATTAATTTCTTTAATTTTATTGCAATTAGATATTATATATGCATTAATGTTTTTATTTTATTGTTTAATAACAATTTTGTTAATGTTATAATGTATTACATTAGTTATTAATATAGCATATAGAATTTTGTTATATTAAATGTTAATTAGTAAAAAAATAATAGGATGAATTAAAAAAATTACTTGAAAGGGTATTACAGTAAATTTAATGAAATAAAATAGGGATAACCCTTAACCATTCTCTTTTTTTTTTTATGAATAAAAAATCTTTATTACTAAGGCAGCCAGAGAAAAACAAAGAGAGGGGATGAGAGATCCCCAACAACGAGAGAACAAAAAAAGGGCGGGCAGGACCCCACAAAACCACATCAAACCCAAGCCCTCTCAATACTAAGCAACCCCAACAATGCTATTCTAATCCCTAACTAGAGCCTAGTTGAGAAACCCTTCGTAGCTTTTACATCTTCTAGCCCAAAACAATATCAGCTCTTTGGCCCTCCTATGGACTTGCCATAACCCTTGAAAACACGATTGTTCCTCTCCCTCCAAACTGCCCAACACACCGCTACAGGTACCAAACTCCAAATTTACTTATCAAAACAACTAAGCACTAAAGTTCTCCAACCTTGAAGTAGGGCCATAAGATCCAAGGATGCAATGAATGTTGTGCCAAAATCCCTAGCCACTCTACACCAGATCTCCTAAGAGAAGGGGCAATGGATAAGAAGATGGGAGGACGATTTCGCTTCACGATAACAAAGAAGGCAAATGTTAGGCAAGTGAAAATGTTTCTTCTATAATAAGTCCAATGTAGAGATCTTATCCAAAACCGCAGTCCACATTAGAAATTGAACCTTTAGAGGGACCCCATTATACCAGACAACGCTCCAAGGTCTCGTCTCCACCCTAGGATTGGACATGTGCCCATAGCAGGATCTCACCAAAAATTAGCCCCCCAAGCCAACCATCTACATCCGCCAGTCTTCATGATCTAGGCTAATATACGATCGCTGCAACAGAGCCAAAAGCTAAGTCACCCTCAGAATCTCTTAGTCAAACAAATCCCTTCTCAGGATCAGCACCCAAACTATCTCACCACCATGAATGAAAAAGTTAGATGCCACTACTGATGTAGGATCTGTAGCCATACCGAACACATCTGGGAAATCCAACTTAAGCAACCTCTCCCCACACCATACATCCTCCCAAAATTTAACCCGCCTTCCATCCCCCACCTCAAAAGCCAAACCCCCTTTAAACAAATGCAAGAATTGCATAATTCCACTCCAAGGGTTGCAGCCATATGGACCCCTGTGTAACATGGTATCCCACCCATCCTCCATACCAAACTTTGTGGCCACCACCCACCTCCACAAACTTCCTTCCTCCTACCCAAACCGCCAGAACCAATTACATAGCAGCGCCTTATTCATGGATTGTAAACTACAAAATCCTGCTCCCCTTTTGTCCTTTAGAGTACAAAACCTTTCCCACGACACCAAATGCACTCCGTTATCGTCTCCCCCCCCCTCGCTAGAGGAAATCTCTTTAGATTTCCTCCAATAATTTATAATCAGACTCTAGCATAACCAAAAGAGATAGATAGTGGATAGGAATACTCGTCAATGTTGCCTTTATTAGAGTAAGTCGACTCCCCTTCGAAAGACAGTGTGCCTTCCAGTCATTTAGACGCTTCCTCAACCTGTCAATCACTGGATTCCACACCTCCTTTTGCTTGTACGTGGAACCAAGAGGGAGCCCCAAATAGATAAATGGGAGAGTTCCTTGCCTACACTCCAAATATGCCGCGGGTTGGTCCAAATTTGGGAACCCCCCCCCCATTGCTATCAATGAGCTTTTCCCCAAATTAAGGCGAAGGCCAAATACTACCTCGAAGTACCTGAACACACATCTTAGCATCATAATCTGTCGCTGGGAATTATCATAGAATTCCCAAATTTGGAACCTAACCCAGATTCCCTTTTGGTAAGTTTAATGAAACAAAAGAAGGATAATCCCTAACCCAGATTCTCTCCTGATAGTTAAACTTATGTCAAAGTTCTTCCTAGTTTAGGGGTCGACATGTGGCAAAAATTAAAAACCCAAACTTTACATTCTCGCTTTAATTGGTTTTTTTCTACCACCCGTCAACCACTGAAATAGACATAACTTTAAATAGGAGAAGAGGATCGAGGGGATAACCCTATATCGCTGTTGCGACTCGAAGGGAGAGGGAGAGGTTAAAAAAAAAGCCCAAAGGCTATGCAGAGAAAAGGAAGCCGGGAGAAGGGAAAAGAGGAAGGAGGAAGGAGTGAAGGAGAAGTGTTCCAACAAACTACAGCGGCGACAATCGTTGATGGCAAATAAGATACTTTTTCTTTCTTCCTTCTTCTCCCTCTCCCTCTTGTTCTCTGGTATTTATCGTTCTATCCTTTTTCTTCTTATGTGATTCTTCCTCAATTAGGGAATAAATTCTTTTGGAATCTACTATTTCAGAGAAAAATCAAGGAATATAAGGTCAATCACCACAAGAAATTTCACCGACAATTGCTTTTTTTTTTCTTTTAACTAGCAATATTTGTCGAAATGACAATATTTCAATGAAATAGAGGAAAAGTGGATTCCCTCCAATTTTTTCTCAAAATTTCACCAATATTTTTGAAATATCGTCGAAATTTTGAACCATGGTGGTAACCATCAAGCCCAATGCTTAAGCTGCTCACTACAAAAACACCTTAAATATGTCTCCAAGCACTTGTTGAAAATTTTAGTTTGACCATCCGCTTGTGGGTGGTAGGTTGTACTCATCTTCAGTTGGGTCCCTTGTAATCAAATAATTCAGACCAAAACCAAGAGGTAAAAACAACATCACGATCACTAACTATGGACTTGGGTATATCATGGACCTTGAAAATCTTATCTATTAAGGCATGAGCAATAAACAAGGCCGTATACAAGTGGCTAAGTGAAATAAAGTGGACGCCTTTAGTTAATCGTTCAACAACTACCATGATTATTGTTTTCTGGTGTGACAGGAGCAAACCATCAATAAAGTCCATCGAAAGATCAGTCCATATGCGATCCAGAATGGGTAGTGGTTGTAATCTTGGTGATACAATTGTTTCCACTTGTTTCCCCCTTTTGTCGATGGCACACATCACATTCTGCTAGAAATGATTCAATCATTTTTTTCATACCTTGCCAAGAGAATATACAGGAAGCTCTCTTGTATGTTTCCAACAATCCTAAATGTCCAGTTAGGGGCGTAGAATGAAACTCCGCCATGATTTCTATGTCACAGGAGAATGGGGTGCCATGACTAAGCGTCTTTTATACCGTAGTTCATCATTAACAATTGTGTATTTTGGATGGGACGCCAAGTTGGACAAGAGTTTTTCGATTAGCTTACTTAAATCAAGATTTTCAGCTCACTCCAATTTCAATCGGTCCAGCCATGTACTGATTGGCCACGAGATAACAAGTAACTGGTTACCACATTCATATTAGCGAGATAAGGCATCAGCTACAAAATTTGTTATTCTCGTCCGGTAGATGATCTCATAGTTGTATCCAAGGAATTTCAAAACCCATTTTTGTTGTTACACTGTCATAATCCGTTGATCCATGCTATATTTAAGGCTACAATGATATGTACGAGCCTTAAAGTGTCGCCGAATAAGGTAGGATCACCATTTGGTAACGGCATGAACGGTAGCAAGCATTTCCTTATCATATATAGACAATGCCATGTTATTTTCGGATAGTGCTTGTCTTGTGAATGCGATGATCAAAACAGCCCCAATACCTATTCCTGAAGCATCACAATGAAAATTTGTGTGCACTGGTGTAGTAGTCATGGCTGTCTTGAGATTCATGAAAGCTTTTTCTGCATCATCTCCCCATTAGAAAGCATCCTTTGTCAATAAGGTTGTGAGAGGAGCACTTATACGACCATAATCTTTGACAAACTACCAGTAGTAACCAGTAAGACCAAGGAACCCTCGTAACCCCTTGATGGTGGTCGGTCTATAAGCCATTCAACCATGCTTACAATTTTTCGTGGGTCAACTAACCCCTTGATGGTGGTCGGTCTAAGCCATTCAACCATGCTTACAATTTTTCGCGGGTCAACTGCCACTCCTTGTGATATGGTATGGCCTAGGTAGTCTAATTTAGTTTGACAGAATAAGCATTTAGAAAGGTTCACATACAGTTGATATTAAGAAAGTACCTCTAAGACCACTTGAACATGATGAACATGAGATTCCAAACTTGGACTACATATGTGGAAATCATCAAAAAAGACCAAGATATATTTGTAAAGATAAGGCCAAAATACCTCATTCATAAGACTCTAAAAGGTTGAAAAAGCATTACACAACCCAAAGAGCATCACTAAGAATTTGTAGTGACCCTAATGAGTTTAGAAATTTGTCTTAGGAATGTCTGGTTGATGAACTCGGATTTAGTGATATCCAAACCACAAATCTAGCTTTGAAAAATAAGGAGCCCCATGTAATTCATCCAGCAGCTCATCAATGACAGGAATTGGATTTTTATCTTTGACTGTAATTTTATTGAGTGCTCGATAATCAATACACATCCTCCACGCTCCATCTTTTCCAAACCAACAATACAAGTGAGGAATATGTGCTTGTGCTTAGACAAATGATACCAGAATCGAACATTTTCTTCACGATCTCTTCAATCTCATTTTTTTTAAATGAGGATATTGATAGGGTCGTGCGTTGGTAGGTGATTGTTCCTCTTGAAGAGGAATCCGATGGTCATGCGATCGTTCCAGGGATAGCCAAGTGGGCGCCTGGAATACCTCAGAGAAATTTGATAAAATGTGTAGCAGAGCTAGTGGTGTTGAAACAGCCTTAGTGTTGGCATCAATGTGGAAAAGAAAAAAAAAATTGAGCAATGACCCAAAATTCCTACTTGTGTAGCATTCTTCCGATATGATTTGCCAAAACAACCTCGTTTGCTCCATTCCTTTCTCCCTTAATTGTGAACATGTGTCCATCTTTGGAAATTTTCATTTTTAATTCAGCAAAGTCCCACAAGATTGGACCCAACGTTCGCAACCATTGGGCACTAAGAACTACGACGAATCCTCTTATGAGTAGCACATACATATCGGTGTGCAATTGGTAGCCCTGCATAGTCATCCACATGTTTGGCATTTTCCTTTGCATTAAAGTTTTTTTCCATTAGCAACCATCACATTGAATGGCTCATTAGCTTGCATCCAACAACCGACACGTTTCACCACCTTGGGGTCGACAAAATTGTAAGTCCTACTAGAGTCGATTAAAATAACAACTAGCTACCTCTTAATACACCCATTTATCCGTCCAATTTGGCTAGAAGAATGCCCAGATAAGGCACGTAAGGAGATTTCAGGCTGTTCACTTTCCAATTCAGCATCATCATCAAGAGTTTCTTCCATTGGATCATCTGCTTTAGCATCAAGCAAACAGAGCATTTGTCTTTTGCATTTATGGCCCGGTGTGAACTGTTCGTCACAATTGTAATGCAATCTCTTATACCATTGTGCCTTCATTTTAGCAAGTATAAGCATTTTAATTGGGATTAAGGATGGATTTGTTGAGGGTGATGGTGCTTGAAGTCATTGTGTAGATGCTAAATGCTGATAGAAGCAGTAATGAGGGTCAATTCGATGATGCTCTTTGATGAGGCCATTTGACCAACAATTTTTCCTCTTACAATCGGGCTAAGCCAATTGTTGCTGATAAAGTAGTTGGGTGGAACAATTATACCATATGTAAAATACCCTATTTTAGTCCTCCGATGAAACAACTAACTAGGGTGGTCTCATCACTGATGGTTGCATGATTTTGACAGTCGTTCAAATTGTGACTGATAATCTCTAACTGTTATCATTTGATTTAGCTTCATAAGTGATGCAGTAAAGTCTATGAATTCGCTCGGCCCAAAACGAACGCACATGGCCTTGGTGAATTTATTCCAATGTGAAATACCATTCACTTTCTTCAGTCATTGATACCATTGCAACACTTCCTTTTCAATATGGAAGTCGGCAAGTGGGACCTTTACTTGGTCCAATGTCTAATGAAACTCAAAGAATTGCTCTACATGGAAGACCCATCCGGTTGGATCATCACCATCAAATTGTGCAAAATCGATTATGGTGTACTTGGTTTGAACAGAATTGCTTGCATCAATCCGAGGCTTGGAATATGCCTCACTAGTGCTCAATCGTTCCCCGATTGAGCGTATAGCTGAAACCTCCTCTTGGTTTGCCAAGAGTGCAAAAGAAAGATGATCGTATTTCGGATTCACCCTAAAACTAGTTCTCGAATCACTCCAAGTGCACGTGCTTGTCGTTCAGAGTTCTCATAAGTTGCTCAAGTTTGACATCTATTTTTTTAACCTCTTGAGATCTTGTATTAGCGGCCATTATCACACGATCAGTGCTACGATACCAAATGTTAAGACCTTGCAATACAAAGATCTCACTAAGGGGAGAAATCCTTGTAGGGAAAAAGAGAAAAAGGAGAGTTTAGTGATGAAGTTTTTTTGTCATTCCACCATACATCCCTCCCAATATATAGAACCAACCTCCTAAATATATAAAAAATCCCAAAAATTACTCCTAATTACATCACCACTCTTACCAAAGATAACTAATTCCGTCGATCAAGACAGATTTATTTGGACTTCCTAACAGAAGAAAACACAGCAAAACTTACTAAAATGTGACAATCCATAGGTATGACCAATTACTTATAGCCAGTTTGGCAGCCACCTGTAACGTAATCATTTCATTTGAGTTTTTCAAGGCATTTGTAGCCATGAGGTGATGGTTTGTAATGAACTCATTCAGATTTGT
>JAOXJP010176953.1:0-12546 GCA_025762735.1 Platanus orientalis
GTGTTATTATAAAAAATATATATATATATATATATATATATATATATATATATATATATATATATATATATATTTTGATAAAAACACATTATTTTATCTTTTGGGGTATTGAGAAACACATGATTAAGGAGTAACATTACAAAGAAGAGGAGTACATAGAGAAAAGGCAATAGATTTACATAGTTAATAAGATTGATGAGAGATTTGAGTTCCACTTGGTACGAGACACAGATTATTATCAATTGTTATCAACTCTTCCTTCTCCTCAAACACTAAAAGAGAAAATTAGAGAATTCTCAAACCCTTCACAAAAGCCTCTAACAATGATTACATCTCAATTGTAATTTTTTTTTATAACTTTGTTGTTGTTATCACCAAAATCCTACATCCAAATGGACGAATAGGATTCAGCCATGTGACATAACCCAGAATGAACACTTTTCATATGATTGATAATGAAACTACAGACAATTAGATAGAAATGGACGAATAGCATTCAGCCATGTGGCATAACCCCATAATGAAACACCTGTCATATGATCTATTAAGAAACTAGAGACAGTTAGATGACCAAAAAAGAAGGATCATGTTCGATCAAAGTCAAACATTAGTTGATCAACCAAAGACATTGACCAATGATTCATGAGGTGTCAAAAGAAGAATGGCTGGATAAGCTACATTAGTTGATAAATGGAATAAAGGTGATTGCATGCACTACCTCGGCCAATAAATTAGAGGCAAAATAGTTATAATGGAAATGTATTGATCATCCAATGCTGAAAATAGGACATGGAACATGTGAATAAGAACAGTTCTAAGTAGTTGAAGGTTTTGAAGGATGTGGAATAGCTAACAAATAAACAAGAAATACATCAAAAAACAACTAAATAGGATGCTAAAACATTTTTGGGTCTTCTCTCAACCTCGTGAAAGGGTGAATGTATCATTCTCTTTATATAGATTACATATGTCTACAAAATGAATTTTGGAATAAAGGAAATCAATGTAGAATGAATGTTGAGGTGTTGATGATATCTAAAATTAGAAGATAGAATGTATATAAAATATTCTCTAGCTAATATCTTCATCAATCTTGTGTTAAGCATATCTTCTAAAACCTTCCTCCTGCCTTGTGTTCATGAGTTAGCTCCTTCATCTTGTATCCCTTGATTCTTGGCTTCTAGAATATCCTCTAGAATCTTCATTAATCTTGTGCTAAACATATAATGGTAATCGACCTCTATGTGTTTAGAGTGTGCATGAAAATCCGGATTGACAGTATATAGAGTGATACCAATATCTCATAGTAAGAAACTAAGCCAAGTAATTTATGTGGCAATAGAGGCCATGGATTTTCATTCAGTTTCAGTACTTGATTTATCAATGGTTGGTTGTTTCTTTGCACTCCAAGCAATACAATTAGAGCTCAAGAAGGTACATAACCCAATGATAGATCAATGGATTTGTGAACAATCGACTCAGTCAACATCAAAGTAAGCAGAAAGCTCAAATGACCCTAATGAATAAAGACAGATGCCATAGTCCAAAGTTCCATGAATGTATCATAGAATTCTCTTCACAGAATGATAGTTCTCTTCAGTAAAAGAATCCATATGTTCTGTAACATAGTTAACACTGAATGATAAATCCGGTTGTGTCATAGTTAAATATTGGAGGACACTAACAATACAATGATAATGAGTGGGATTAGAAAATGGAATAAGAGTACCATGAGTCTGCTTTCATACCATAGGAGTAAGTACTGAATGACAAGTGGATATGTCGGTACATTCAATAAGTTCCATTGCATATTTGGTTGGAGTCTTGGAAATAAATGTAAGTCGTCAGATAGTTGAGTAACCTCAATCTCAAGAAAATAATGAAGAAAACCAAGATCCTTCATAGTAAATTCATGGCTAAGAAGAAAGATAAAGTGATCTAACATTGCCCAATTATCCCTAATAACAAGGATATCATCAACATATAATAAGAGAATAATAATGTCATGTTGGTTGCAACACAAACAATGAATGATTTGCAACATTGCAATAGAATCCAAGAGTAGAAGGAAGTTGTTCAATCTATCAAACCAAAGGCATGGTGCTTGACAAAGGCCACAGAGGGTTTTCTTTAGATGACATACATAACCAAGATGAGAAGAAAACCTAAGTGGTTATTCCATAAAAACCGGTTTAGATAAATTCCCATGGAGAAAGACATTTTTTACTTCAAGAGTTGTCAAATATTTCAACCATTCATAGTGGCAACAAAGAGTATGGTGTGTATGCTACTAAGTTTAATCACAAGAGAGAATGTTTATGAGAAATCAAGGCCTTCGGTTTAGTTAAATCCTTTATCTACAAGGTGGGCTTTAAAACACTTCAAGGATCCATCTACTTTAAGTTTGGTTCTAAAAACCCATTTACTGCCAACAAAATTCATATGAGGAGACCTTGGGACAAGGTCCCATGTATCATTGCTATGTAAAGCAATAATTTATTCTTGCATAGCACCTGCCTAACTAGGATGTACAAGAGCAGATTTAACAATATTGGAATCTTTTGAAAGATTAGTATAAACAAGGAAAACATATTTTGGATTAGGTTTGACGATACCAACTTTAGATTGTGTAGTCATAGGATGGTCAATGGGCTAAGATATAGAAGGGGAAGAAGATGTAGGATCTGAAAATAAATGGCAGTGTAAGAGCTTGGGGTGGAGCTGGACTCTGGTTCAAATGCTAATATTGGAACAAGGTTGATCTGAAATGTTGGTTTGGTAATAGGTGCGGGCTCAACTGCTAAGTTACTCAGGTTAATGCCATTATGACACAATGATGGGCTTTGATAACTATTCTATGAGGTTGATCCATCCTTAGAATGACCACCATGATGATTATAAATAGTAGAAATATGTTCTTGAGGCCTAGTAAATGGTGGTGATGATGTTGGTGTTTGCTCTACATAATCCACCCACTTTTGAAATGTGGATATAATATGATTTCCTTATGATGCAACATAAATGGGTTAGCAAAAGGAAAAATATTTTCATAAAAGATGATTTGTCAAGAAATATATATCTAAATCAAAGGAGGATACAAGCACCAATATCCTTGTGTTTTGTTTTATAACCCAAAAATACACATGGTAAGATTTGGGTTCAAATTTATTTGAATTATAACCACGGAGATAAGGGAAGCATTTACTACCAAATACCCTGAATGAGGTGTCATGGTGCCTACCAAATAGCCCTTTGAAGGGTGAGTCTGTATCAAAAACTGAAGATGACATTCGATTTATTAGAAAAATTGGAGTACAAAATCAACCCAAAATCTCTTAAGAACTTTAGAATGTGCATCCAAGTTCTGTTATATTGCAGTGTTTTTGCTGGGCAAGATCATTTTGTTTAGGTGTCTTAGGACAAAAAACATGATTAATAATTCCAGATTTAGCAAGATAGCGTGTAAACTCTCCATTTGAATACTCACCTCTACCACAATTTTTTTTTATTAAATTGGCATTTCACCATGTCTTGAAAATTGAGGAAACATTGAAAGAAATCAGATTTCATTTTAAGGGGGATAAAGCTAAGTAAAACATGTACATTCATCAATAAAAATGACATAATAATGATGTCCAGCATAAGACTTGATAGGGGTTGGTCCCCAAAGATTTGAGTGGATGATAGGTAATGGTTTATTTGAGATTCTAGATGAGATAAAAGGTAATCAACAAGATTTTCCGATCTAATAACTATCACAAATGGATTTATTTTCCCAATTATTCACTTTAATAAAATCTCTTTTATTTAAAAATCTAATCACTTTTGATTGAAGATGCCGGAGCCTCCAATGCCAAACTTGTTCACTTGCATCTTGATTTCTATTTGAAAAAAGAGTTTTCAGGTGAGCCTCCTCAAGCACATAGAGAGTTCCTCTTTTATTCCCTTTCATCATGATGTTTCTATTGAACCTGCCTTTTATGACATAATCAACATTGGAGAATTCAAAATTACATGAATTATCATTAACAAAGCGACTCACTAACAATAGATTTTTCTTTAATTCTAGTACCACGAGTACATTTTTAATTATCATTTGAAGGTGTCAATATCAATAAATGCATCACCATTATGAAAAATGTTGAGTATATGACCATTGCCAACCATTGCATAATCGTAACCAGTATATGTTCTTAGGTTGAACAATTTACTTAGATCTCTGGTCATATGTGTGGACACTCTACTGTCTGGTTACCAAGTATGATCTTGGCAATCACTAAGAGTCATAACCACAAGTGCCTATGGAACATTATATGGAGCAAAAGATTTGTTAAATCTGTACTAGCATTTAAGTGTAATATATCACTTTTTTTCACAAATTTGGCATGTTAAAAGAGATTTAATGTTAAAAAAATTTCATCATTTTTCTATTCAGATTTCTGACCATAACTCTTACCAGATGTTGGTTGGTCGAGTGTAAAATTACCTCTATCACTATGGCTCATAAAGCCTTGTCCCATGATGAAAAATTATTATGGCGGCCTCCATGCAGAGAGCTGTGTCCCCTTTGAGTTACAAAAGAAATGCTTTGATTATTGGATTGATATGTTTCTTGAGTTGAAAGTCATGTCTCATGGATTTGAAGTGGGATGATTTCTTTGTAAGAGGGTGTTGGGGGTTTAAGCATTGTAGTAATAAAGGATTTGTATTCAACCCCCAAACCATTAAGTAGCCAAAAAACTTTCTTCTTATCTTCAACAAGCTTCCCTATTGTGACTAAGTCATCACAAATGTTTTAAAATCTTGAATGTAGTCGGATTGAGATGTAAGATAGAATTATCGTTCTTGAGAATCTTGTGCATAAGCATCATGTAGGGTATTCCATATCTCTTTAGAGAATTCGAGTCAACAACAAGACTCAAAACATCTTCATTTATGGTGTCAGTTATCTAGCCTCACAATAAATGATCCAAACGTATCTATGCAATGAATTCCAAATTGAAAATCATCTTCTCACAAATATTTGACAAGCTATCTGAGGAGATGATCTTTTCAAGAGGTGATATTGCTTTTCCATTGATGAATCCCGTGAATTCATGGCTCTCAATTAGTCCAAGCATTTGTGTTCTCTACAAGAGATAATTTGTTTGAGTAAGGTTGATAGAGACGAAATTTCCCATCCTTAAGGTTGATGGATAAAGGTATTTCATGTTTTGATTGGCTGTTGTATTAGCCATGGGGGAAGAAAAAGTAGGAGACTAAATGGGATCTCTCACACAACTTGAGGTGTGTCTGGCTTTGATACCATAAAATGTTTTTGGTTCTTCTCTCAACTTTGTGAGAGAGTGAATGTATCATTCTCTTTATATAGATTGCATATGTTTGCAAAAGAAATTTTGGAATAAAGGAAAACTTTGTAGAAAGAATGTTGAGGTGTTAATGATATCCAAAATTAGAAGGTAGAAAGTGTCTAGAATATTCTCTAGAATCTTCTTCAATCTTGTGCTAAGCATATTTTCTAGAACCTTCCTCCTGCCTTGTACTTATAAGTTGGCTCCTTCATCTTGTAACTCCTAATTCTTGGCTTCTAGGATATCATCTAGAATCTTCATCAATCTTGTGCTAAGCATATCCACTAAAACCATCCTTCTTTGTGCATACGAGTTGGTTACTTCATGTTGAACTAAAAATCCCTTGATTCTCAAATTTTTGTTATTTTTATATTCTATAATATTTGCACAATTCTGTAAAATATGAAAATACTTGAAATAAAATGAATTTAATCTACTTAACTTGATCAAGGCTAGTGTTTGACACAATGTCCTTAAGATAGATGCCCCTTGCACTGGTGCTTACGAACTCTTCGGACATCTAGGTCCCAGGAGACAATGATCTACCAGACACAAGACAATGATCTACCACACACAAAGGAAGTACTACAATCTGTATCTAGCGGACCAAACTGTGTTTATTCTCTCTTACACTAACTCTATGACACGATGCACCATGATGCTTATGTTTTAGTCGAATTTCGGATGCATGAAATGACGGAGGGACTACTTATTTATAGATTGTTCGTGTCTGTTTAGAACAGGCATAGGGTTACACATTATGGTGTTTGAACAAACACGAATATATAAAGGTTGTAATTTAGTAGCCACATACATGTCCATATGGAATAGACATGTGTTAAAAATGGATGTTTCAATAGTCATCTTCATGTCCATACAAAACAGACATGGTTTAAAATGGGTGATTAAATAGCCACATTTGTGGCTATTCGGTCCTAATGTGGCTATTCGGTCCAAACAGCCACAAATGTGGCTATTCGGTCTAAACAGTCACGAATGTTATAACTGTAAAAAAAAACACACGAATAGACATACCTCCACATAGTTTAAATGTTTCAAGAAGAAAGAAAGAAAATAATAATATTATTATTATATTGACTCAATCCAACCCAGTTTGGTTTGGAACGCATGTATGTGTTTATATGGGTTTAGCCTATGTTGGCTAGGTCTTTCCCATCCACAAAACAGCAGTGTCCCTTGAATCTCAAACTTATGTTCAATACAACTGTACATGAACACACAAAGTTTTATGGGCTAACTCATGTGAGACTATTCAAATTTTACACCTTTTTCTTAGTTTTACTAGTATTCAACTAGACACTTTTGAAGACAATTTCTCATTCACCCATTAATAGTTTTGATCATCCAACTATACGGCATTGTTCTTCTCGTTGAGATGAACACGAACCCATGTGAACCTGCCTCAAACAATTTGTAGGTCCAATCTGTGAATGGATTCTTACGTAAGGAAGGTGAACACGGATTAAAAGAACTAGTCCCAAGTGGTTGCATCAATTTCATAAATTGATATAACAGTGATGTTGATTCCTTTTTCATACCGATTCAATTGACCCAACATGGGAAACATTTCCATGATCGGTTTTCTTCTTGCCTTATTGAGGTGTGGAATGAAAACCCAGGTGGTTGCATCAATCTCGTAAATTGATATAACACTGATATTGATTCCTTTTTCATACCGATTCGATTGACCCAGTAAGGGAAACGTTTCCACGATTGGTTTTCTTTTTGCTGATCAATATTTTTCTTGCCTCATTGAAGCGTGGAATCATAAAAAAGAGTGGAGAGAATGGGAGAGGGCGGAGAGAGAGAACTAGCTTACTTGTTATTGCCAAAGACGCAGTCATAGCCGGTGAAAAGAAAAGAGTGCTGTCGTCAGTGAAGAAAAGAGCAACAACATTTCAATTAGGGCAGGGATGCAGGGTGAATCGGCATCTGTGGGCCCCACTTTAACTGTGATAAATTACCCAGGCTGAACAGTGTTCATAAGTTTTATTTTTTTTGCACGTGTCAATGGTTGGCACTCAAAGAAATTTCTTTTTGAGCGGGAGACGATTCTTTGCCGAGTTAAAGGAACGCTTGAATTCATGCCATGTTGCACCAATTTACTTTGTACAAATAATTTTCAACGAACAGTTGCTAAAACAACTCATTCTCTTTGTGAGAGCTCCTTACATGGAGTTCTCTCATAATCGTTGTCCAACACCAATTGCAATAGGTTTTCGCCAAATCGCACAATTTCAGCAAGTTAAATCAGAGGGTGAGTCTGAGTCTCTATCATTAACCATAAAAGAGCTAACCCCACAACCAAACACACCCTAATAATGATGCAAAGAAATCATAATTCACTGCTTACTCATCCCAAAAGCCCCACCACCCCACCCCAATCCATCCCCCTCTACCAAATCCTTTACACTAACCACAACCTATGTTGTGTCATATGCTCACCTTCGCATTTACAACAAGCTTTGTGTCACAACTCGGTACGTGCTTACAGGTACAGGGGGGGAATGAATCTTGTAAGGCCCCAATCTTGTCAATTTTGAATCATCTCCCGTCTGAATGTACAGCTTCCACTCCATTATCAATCAGTGCATGGCATGTGACCTGACAAAGGGTGTTTGAGCCGAGAGAGAATAGTCTGTGCCGGCCCCCCCTTGTGTGACGTTGGGAGCCGAGATAGAGGAGGCTTATCATTTCACTTTTGGGGGGGTGATGTGACATCCCCAAAAAGTGAAATGATACCCCCCTTGTGTCTTGACCCTCGACGTCGCACAAAGGGGGCAGCACAGAGGATATGAGGCCGTTTGAGCCAATGCACATGAAACAAAGGAGGGTATTAAGTAAATACACATTATCAGACATTGTGTCACATTATCAGAAGGGACTGGAGTGGTACTTGTCCATTCAGAACGGAGATGATGTGAACTCAATCTTGTCTTGCTAGAAAGGGTTTGAATAATCTCGGGTCTGAATGAAGAGATATCACGTCAATACCCATTAACATTACAAAGGATGTGTTGGTTAAAATGGGTCAAAGAAGGATACATAATGTGCATTTATCAATGTATCCTTTGTCATGCAATGTGTCACATGTTGGGTAGGTACTGGAGGAGTGGTATCTTTCCATTCAGAACGTAGATGTTTCGAACTCTGCTAGAGAGCAATTAAATCTTGCTTGTGATGTTCACAATAAGGAGAGATAAAATAAATAAATATATAGTAGTTCGATGCGTTTATGTCCTTTGTGGGGAACCTATCAAGAATAATCAAACGGGTCTTTCACAGTCCATATTTGGGAAGGGGGGAGGGGAATAAAAAATCCCCAAAAAATGAATTGATTCCCGCCTGAATGTCCCATCAGGGGGTGTTGCAGATGACATCACGCCCCAAATATGGTGTGACTTGGCTGGAGTTTGAAATTCAAAGCTGGAAAGTACCCGAAAAAAAATAGCACCCTGTTTGAGCTATTGACAATTTTCCCTCCCTTTCCGTTCACAGTGCTATTAAGGGGAGAGTATCCTCTGCACCACCCCCTTTTGTGCGATTTCATGAGCTGAGACAGAGGAGAAGTATTATTTCACTTTTAGGGGTGATGTGACATCTTCAAAAAGTGAAATGATATCCCCTTGTGTCTCAGTTCACGACGTCGCACAAGGGGGGGCGGCGCAAAGGATATGAGTAGGGTTGTGCATGGGTCAGGTTCGGGTTGGGCCGAGGCAAGCTTGGGGCTTGGCCCACCATAGTAATTTTGGGTTAGGGCCGGGTTTAGCCCCAATTTTTTTTAGAAACTTTAGGTCCAAGTCTGATCATAGTTAGTTTATCGGGCTTCGGGTCAAGCTCGGGTCAACCCACAGTCCATTAATTTTTAAAAAAACACAATCTTTGATGTCTCTTTTTCGACACCTATTTTTTCATCTCAACTCTTTTGTGGACGTTTTTAACCCTCAACACACCCATGTCAACTTATAATTTACCATCTACACTAAAGGTACTTTTTTATCATAGAACATTTTCTCCACACACACATCCACATATATATATGTATTTGTATTAATTATATAATTCGAGCTTCGGACTGTGTCAAAATAAGCCCGAATCCGGCCCTAATAAAGTTTGGGTCTTCAACTTGGGCCTGAACTTTTTGGGCCAAATTTTGGGCTGAGTCAGGTCAGGTTCAGGCCAGCCCGAATCCATGCTTAGCCTTAGATATGAGGCCGCTATTAAGACCCTTACTCTATAATGGGACGTGAAAACACCAGATCTTATGCTAACCTCAGTATATGTAATCGTTTTGCGTCATATTTAGTAAGCTTTTTCAAAGAAATGGTCTAAATTCCTCTTTTTATTGGTTGAAATTACTTATAATTAAGCTGTGGTTCATTGATAGATATTTAGTAACGGGACCAGCAGAAACAAAGCACAGTTCCTCAACATCTGCTTGGGATGATCCTGTCCTGGAAGAAATTCATTTCTTGTTTGAATGGATGCCCTGTACATCACGTCACACCCTTTCTATTCTATTTTATTTTATTTTTGATGTGTTTTGGTCTAAGAAGCATGGACACATGGATATTAAGATAAAATACAGTAAATAAACAAATAATTAATTAATTAATATTTTTAATTATATTTTTTGTTTAAAATATAGCATGCATTAAAATGTTTGAAAATATATCTAAAACTAATTTTAAAATATTAATACATAATAAAGAAGTACATTCATATCCATACAAAGGTTTTAATCTTTAAAATACAAAGTACTAAGAATTTGAAAAACTTACAAAACTGAGAAAAGTGAATTATGTGCTATATTTTTCTATGAAATTTATCCCTCTTAATATTTTTTTTCCTTCTTTTTTTTCTCTTCCCTTCTCTTTTTTGCATGTTGGAACAATCGGTTTTGCAACTGTGGACACATGTCGGATTATCTTCAGAATGTCAATATCCAATATGTATCATACATGGATACACTGAGCATTTTGGAATATCCATGCTTCCAAAGTTTTGGTAAAGCTATTTGGACCTGTTAGTGTCACACAGGATGATCCCGCACTTTCGTCGATAAGGAGGGATAAACATCAACCCAATCCACTAGGGACGCTACCGAAGGACCTGAAAAGAATAAACTGTATCACAATCTATTTCAGCTAGAGATAATTTGTTTACATTATAGCTTGACAAAGGTGTTCCAATAAATCCACAACGAGGAATACCGTTTTGTTCATTTTGTTCATCCCTTCACGGGGAGATGTGGACCCCATGCACTTTTGTATGGAACACACATCCCCTGTGAGGGGCGAATGGTACATCCTAGACAGAACATTATTTTGAGTGCACAAAATCTTGGACAGGAAATCTACTCCCAAATGGTAATTACACAGTAGATATGTACCCTTTGTTTTTCACGCCACATGAGGAATTGTACCGGCTTTCATTCGAGTTCAAATCATCTCCAGTCTGAATGGACATGTCTAGTGTGACACAATGTCTGACAAAAGGTGTATTAATAAATACGCATGTACTTATTTATTGTGTATTTATATTAATGCCCTCTGTTGACCATGTATATTGACTTAAACACCCTTTGTCAGACCACATGTCATGCACTCATTGGTAATGGTGTGATACTTGTCCATTCAGACTGGAGATGATTCTAAATCCTTTCATCCAGCACTTCATCCCCCTCTTGTGGAAGCCAGATGGAACCAGATAGTGGGTACGCATTAACTGAGGAGGCAGTATCGAATCCCAATGGACCCTATGGTGCAGGCTAGGAGAGGACGAAACAGATTTGATTGGATTTACATTAAAATAGTGATAGAGGTTTTCGGTAAAATTTTGTCTGATAAAGAGGGTCGTCGCAGGTGATGTGAACCCCTGATAAAGGGGCTTGTGGTCCAAATACAACCACGCCTGTCTACGGTTGGACTGGCCAGAAGATCTTTACCGTACTCAAGGAGTGGTAACTGTTAAGCATCATGAAGTAAGTCCAAAATCGTGCCACGTCAGCCTAGGTAGAATGGGCGCATGATAGGCACGTGCTTAGTGAGTCCCCAGCTGGCCCTCTTGGGTCAGGCCAAGGCCAGAGCCATCTTCCTCTGGGTACTCCATGGAATTGTTGTTTGTGGACGAGGCCTCTCTCATACTCTCAGAGGAGTTTGAATAATTTCCAGTCCAACTGGGGAGATATCAGGCCGGTACCAATCAATGCGTAACACAATGTCTAATTTTGTTTTGCAATTACAAGAATACCCATTAGTAAGTATCATGTGGAGGGCATGATATGTACTGGCGTGATATTTCTCCGGCCATAATTGTGTATGTGGGATGGGAGCGGAGAGTGTCTACAGTTTGAAATCGCTCTACAGTTCAATGGGCATATCACAGCCACAAAGTGGGTATAATTTTACAAATAAGACTTAAATTTTAAACTTGAGTCAAATCACACCCATTTTTGTGGCTAGGATTGTTTGAGTTATGGATGGTAGCAATGTTTGGCTAGGCTTGTGAACCCAATACAAGATGAACCGGGTTAGGATTGATTGTAAACATGTTTTAGGTCAAAGCGGATTTGCTTTGATACGATTAATAAATGGATTCAACGTTTAGGCATATAGCTGTATACCCTAAACTTGACATGACACAAATATGACCACTAACATGAATTAGCACATAACCCATGAACCCAACACGAAATAAACAGATTAATGTTTAAACATATTTTTTGGGTTGAAGTGGGTGAATGATAAATGGTTAGGTTATGGTTGCTCCATATAGACGTATACCATTATGTCAATATGACACAAACCTGACCTGCCAACACGATTTGTCACCCCTAGGTTTCCACTGTTTGTGTCTGAGTTCAGGTAATCTTTCGGAGTTAAACCATGAGTTGACATCATCTCTGGTCTGAATGGACATACCACACCAGTCTCTCTTTAGGATGTGACACAAAGCCTAACAAAGGGTACCTTAAAAAATATATAGGTATTTATTTTCTATGTATTTATCACTATATCCTCCTTCAACATATATGTATTCACTTAAACACGTTTTTTGTCAGGTCACATGTAATGCACGAGAGTGTATTGTATCTACTCCTCTTATCATCTGCTCCTCTCTGCACCCTGTCAGGGGGAGGGCACAACAGCGCCAACAAGTGAAATGCACCCCT
>JAOXJP010176964.1:0-12546 GCA_025762735.1 Platanus orientalis
GGTCTTGCGATTCGTGTAATGGTTTCAGGTGCGGTTTATCCTTTAAGTCATGCAGTCGGGGTCTCGGGTGGTATTAGTGTTCCAGTGAAAAAAGGTAGCCCGACTCTAGGAGTTGAGGGTTTTAGACCCCCTCGGGATCGAAGAACCTTTTGGGCCTCGGGAGTCCAGAGTAGAGATTTTTTATGGGGTCTTGGGACCGAAATTTGAGTCTCGTGGTTCTTTCATTGAGAGCCCGTGTGAGCGCGTCCCTGAGTGGAACATCCTCGGGACCCTCTAGGACAAACTGCCTAGGGCCAGGCAATGGACAGGTTATCAGGGTTTGGTCCTAAGTCGGGGTATGATCTTCCCCATCAGTTTCTCCTTATTCCTAACTCGAGTTAACGAGACATAAGAATATAAATTTCTTATGACTGTTATCCGCCGCCTTGGAGTGGGCGGCACGTACCCTTAGTTATCGAGACAACCTCTGGGTATGAGGGCTCATGATTACCTCGCATTCAATGAGCCCGGGTAATCGAGGGGGCATGCCTGCATTAATCACAGGTCATGTCAACTATCATGTCATTTCGTATCCCACGCCAATCCAAGAGTCAAATTCAAATGTTTGAACTTTTTTTAGTTTCGCACACCTCATCGTTTCCCGGGTCTATTTTGCCGACCCTAGTATTCACGACACATCTAGGGTCGAGATTTCCCTAGGACTCCTATAAATACTTGCTCCGGTACTAAGGTTTTCTCTATTTACTCCATCTTCAACCTCTTGCTACCGATTGCGTCCGACAACTCTCAGCACTTCCCAGTGGCCTAACAAACCCTAGCCGGCATCTTAGTCGCTCTTTTTTGGAGGCCTGCTTTCGTTTTGGCAGTAGCTTTCTACCACTCCGGCCTCCTTGCCTCTTTCTCTCAAGGTAATTCTCTCCCTAGGTTCTTCATCATTTTATTTCGTTCATCATTCATTTTTTTGTGTTTTCCTTGCCTGCGTCGGCGTCTTTCCTAAGTCCTCTATTTTAGTTGGCTTTACGGGTTTTTCACCTTCAATCGTTCGTTTGTGTGTGTGTGTGTGTGTGTTTTTTATACAACCTCTGTACCTACTCTTGGAATAGATGGTGTCTAGGGATATCGTCGACAGGATGGTCGATGGAGTCAACGACTTCTTGGAAGTCCGCCAAGTTCCCTCGGAGTATGCTACCGAGCTTGCCTCAACTAATTCCCGGGGGGTTGCCAGGGAGATTGCTCTCGAAGAAGACTTTAAGGCCGCCCAGTACACCTCTAAGTTGGGGGCGAGGACCTTCACCCGGTACTGCACGGCATATCAAATCCCCGACAGGATAATCCTCACTGCCCCGGGCGAGGCTTGGGCTTTTGAAGCATCAGGCAATAGCGTGGTGCTATACGAGCAGGCCCTTATGGCTGGCCTTAGGTTCTCGGTTCCCTGGTTCCTCAGGAAACTGCTGCTCTGTCTTGGGTTGGCATCCGAGCAATTAATGCCCAATGCTTGGCAGATAGCCATCGGGTGCATGGTGCTATGGGAGTTGACCTTCCAAGGTCGGCACTACCTCACCATAAGCGAATTCTTTCGTTGTTATGTTGTTAAAGAACATGAATCGGGATGGTTCTTTTTTGCTAATCGAAACCCACCAATGACTTTGGTGACAGGACTCCCATGTTCATGTAGCGGGTGGAAGACCCGATACTTTTTTGTCTCGGGTGAGAACTAGGAATGCCCATCGGGCGAGGTATCAGAGGTGAAGTTCAATCGACGTTGGGCATCAATCATCAGCCCAATAGGTAAGCGGTTATTCTTCCTATCGTGTGTTTTTTCCCCTTCATTTTTTTAATGTGTACCATTTGCCCTTTTCTTTTATATATATATATATTCATCGAAGCAGGTGAGGCGTCTGACGAGGAGGAGGACCGCATTAAGAGGGTCGTGAATTTTCCCATCCACACCTTTTCAGACCTAGCCATGTCTGCCAGGCTTTTTTAGTGTGGGTTCGGTCCTGACCCCTTTGGTAATGCCCCCACACCCCTCCTTCCTTCGCTTTTTCTTGTCTCTTCTCTTTTTTTTATTATGTTCTGACCTTGGATTTTTCATTATGTAGCCATGAAGACCAACGAAATTTTTCTAGGCAAGGCCAAGGAAATCAGGGAAGTGGCCCGGGGGGTGAAGAAGGCTCTTCAGCCGTTG
Source organism: Platanus orientalis (assembly GCA_025762735.1). Classification (NCBI taxonomy): domain Eukaryota; kingdom Viridiplantae; phylum Streptophyta; class Magnoliopsida; order Proteales; family Platanaceae; genus Platanus; species Platanus orientalis. Next base: position 2,189 of record JAOXJP010176964.1, read on the forward strand.
ACAACCCGAGTGGGGGTGGCCGTGGCCTCGAAGAAGAGGAAATGCCATATCATCCCCAGAGAACCTTCCGAGGCTGCCACTCCTGAGTCCGTCCCTGTGCCCCCGGCTCCCACTGCAATCCCCATCGTCCACTTGGACGAGGACACTGAGCATCGCTCTCCCCCTTCCTCGAGTAGGGTACCAGCCGTGACTTCACAACCGGCCAATTCCCTGGTCTTCTCCATGATTCCGGGCATGGAGACCCGGGCCTCTGTAGCCTCCCCAGCCCCCATTACTCCAGTTGCTCCCCCGACTTCTTCCCCCGCGATCGAGGACCGCTCTGCTGATGCTATGCCCTCTACATCCGCCCCCGACCAAGGAGCTGACAACTCCATCCTTTGGCCAGATTCCTAGCTACTGGGGCCGGGGGTGACTTTCTTCTGGACAATGTCCCTGCCTCCGATGTCAAGTATCTAAGGAAGCGGCTCTCCCCGATTGGTGTGCATCGAGACATGATGCACTACATGATCAAGGTACGATGTTTGGTATATTGTTTATTCTTTCTTTTTCTTTTTTGTTTAGTTAGGTTCTCACTTTTTCCCCCTTTATTTATTTATTTGTTTTTTGCAGACCATAGCTCTAATGGCTGCCTCCATTGAGAGGTACAAGTACTGCGAGCAAGTCAGAACAAATAATCTCGACCGCCTCGCCAAGGCTAGGAACGATTACTTGGTTTTCAAGGAAAAGGCCAAGTCGATGATTGTTGGCTTCGAGAAGAGGCTGCAACTGTCGTAGGAAGGACGTTCGAGCCTAGCCAAGAAGATAACCGAGCAAGAGGCCTACATCGAGAACTTGGTCGCTCAGTTGTGGGACTTGGAGGCGAAGATCACCCGTGCCAGGAATGATCTCAGGGCTGAGAGGAATCAGTGTATCAGAGCTGAGGCTGAGCTCAAGGCGACCGTTGAGAACATAAGAAAGAAGGCAGAGGAGGAGACCTCGGCATGGGTATGTCTTGAGCTTGAGGCGGAGAGGGATAAGGAGAGGTAGGAGATGCGGGAGGAAACCTCCTAGGAGGCTAAAGCAAAGTATCTGGCCTCGGACGCTTTCGGTCTCGTCAGGACCGATTACTTCTAGGAGGGGTGGGAGGAGTTCAGGGAGGTCGTGTTAGAGCGATTCCCAGACGTTGACTTCTCGTCCCTCTAGCCCCGAGGGACTGAACCTGAGGACGAAAAGGAAGAGGTGGTCGAGGGCCAGGTGGGCGAGGGGACGGTTGAAGCTCCTACTACTGCACCCAAGGGTCTAGACGTTGTAATGGGGGATGCCAACCCCGAGGAACAATCTTAAGTTCCCCTTTTTTTTGCTGTACATTCTATATATAACTAAAACATCTTTTGTTAATTGTGTTGTTTCTAATTTCCTTGAATTTCTAAGTGTTGATGTGAGCATCGTGTCATTGGTGTACTCTTCGTGACTAATAGTTGGTAAGGAAGAACCCGGTCGAGTGTTAATGTCCTTGGGGTCGTCCCCTATTTCTCGAGTAGTGAGAGCCTTTGTTGGCGATAGAAGCCTCCCAAGCGTTGGTACGTAGAGGTTCTATCTTGTCGTTATTCTAGTAGATGTGTAATGTGGTAGTAGGTTGTTTATAGTTGCAATAATTACTTAGAATCATGACTCCTCATAGTCGATTACTTTAATGTTGAATGTGTAATTTAAATGAACAAAAAGATTTTCGGTGTTGGTCGGCCAGGCATGTGAGGATTCCCGACGTCACTTTCGCAGGGTTAAGCATTTGCTCCTTAGTGTCCTCAGGGATGCTCACATGTCGGCCCTGGTATTAGTATTGCACGCAGGAAGGTGTGGATGCACTTACTCGATAGCATAGCCATTTCTGGTAAGGCTGGGGCTGATTTGCGAGGCTTCTTTGCTTCGTATTTCCTTAAGCCGAGGGTCGCTTGTCGTGAAGATTCAGAGCTCTTTGTAGCCTGAGGTTGAAGGTAGCATTATTCTTGTGGCTAGAGGTCATCCTCGTGACGAGGTGTTGGTCGGGTCATCCTCGTGACCAAGTGTCGGTCGGGTCATCCTCGTGACTAGGTGTTGGTCTGGTCATCCTCGTGACCAGGTGTCGGCTGGGTCATCCTCATGACCAGGTGTCGGTCAGGTCATCCTCATGACTAGGTGTTGGTCGGGTCATCCTCGTGACCTGGGGTCATCCTCGTGACCAGGTGTTGGTCGGGTCATCCTCATGACTTGGGGTCATCCTCATGACCAGGTGTTGGTCGGGTCATCCTTGTGACTACTATTAACCCTGTGTAGTTCAAAACATTTTGATAGTCAGTACCGTAATTTGAATTTCATTGATAATATTTTTTTAAATGTTCTACATTCCAAGGCCATGGTAAAGGCTCCCCTAGCATTAGCTCAAAGTGGTAAGTCCCAGGCCTATTATATTATGTCACCCGGTATGACCTTTCCTAATTTAGCTTGAGCTTTCCCTCCATTGAGTCTTGAGTTGCATGGGTAACCTTCCTGAGCACTAGGTCTCCAACAGTGAACCTTTTTTCCTTCACCCAGGAGTTATAGTATTTAGCCATTTTTTGCTTGTAGATGGCTAATCGCAACGTAGCCTTATCCCTTTTCTCCTCCAACAAATTAAGGTTGTTCTTGAGTCCCTTCTCATTTGCTTCTGAGTTAAAGTTTGCCGTTCGGTGTGTAGCCATCCCGATCTCCACCGACACTATTGCCTCAGTTCTGAATACCAATGAGAAAGGTGTCTCCCCCGTGGGAATTCTCGTAGTGGTGCGGTATGCCCACAAGACACTCAGGAGTTCCTCGGACCACAAGCCTTTTGACCTTTCGAGCATTTTCTTTACTATATTCAGGAGGGTTCTGTTGGTGACTTCTACTTGGCCGTTGGCTTAGGGGTGAGCTGGCGAGGAGAAATGATTTTTTATGCCAAGTTCTACACAGAATTCTCGATATCGGGTGTTATCGAATTGCTTCCCATTGTCGGTAATGATGACCCAGGGAATACTGAATCGGCAGATGATGGACTTCCAAGTGAAGTCTCGGATGTTTCTCTCAGTAATCCTTGTCAAGGCCTCAGCCTCCACCCATTTAGTAAAGTAATCAATAGCTACCACCAAGAATCTCATCTGCTTCTTTCCCCTAGAAAGAGGCCCAACTATGTCGATCCCCCACTGCGCGAAGGGCCACGGGCCTGCTATAGGTGTCAACTCTTCTGCCAATTTCTTGGGGATGCTAGAAAATCGTTAGCACTTGTCACACCTTTGGGCGAGGAGGGCGGCATCTTTCTGCATGAAGGGCCAATAGTATTCGACCCTAATTGCTTTGTAGGCCATAGATTTACCCCCCGAATGATTCCTATATATTCCTTCATAGATCTCTCAGAGTGCGTAGTTGGCTTTCTCTTGGGACAGACATCTAAGTAAAGGGAGCGTAAAGCTTCTTTTATAGAGGACATCGTTAAGTAACAGATATCGACTGACCCGCATCCTTGTTTTCCTGGCTTCTTCCTTTTCTTTAAGCAGTTGTCCCTTCTTCAAATATCTTATTATCTGGCTAGCCCATCCAGGCGTAGGGCTGACCATGTTGACCTTCATTTCCTTCTTGCTATTGATATTCGGCTAAGAGAGGTGTTCTAAGATGATTCCCAGGGCCAGGTCTTCATGGGCAGACGATGCCAGCTTGGCTAACCTGTCGACATATTTATTGTCCTCCCAGGGGATTCGTTGAATGATGAAACATTTAAATTGAGACTTTTCTTCCTCTACTATGGTGAGTTATTGCTTTATTCAGTCATCCTTCTCCCCATAATTCCCTTGTACTTTCCCGACCACCAATTGGGAGTCGCTCTTGACTTTTACCTCCTTCGCCTCACGCTTGCGAGCAAGACGAAGTCCTGTGATCATTGACTCGTACTCGGTCTCGTTGTTGGTCGCTTTGAACCCGAATTTAATGGCATATTCGAGTTTTACATTTTTTGGTGTGATCAAGACGACCCCTCCTCCTGCAAAAACATTGGTGGAGGATCTGTCCACATGCACGACCCATTCATCCTGGTCAGTTTCTCCTTAAGGCGTGACCTTTGGCCTAGGCTCGACGTCCTAGTCGTGGGTACAGTAGGTAATGAAGTTGATGACAGCTTGGCCCTTAACAGCCTCTCGAGGGTGGCACTCGATGTCGAATTCGTTTAATTCTATCGACCACTTGACTAGTCTTCCCGAAGTCTCGGGCTTATGCAGTATTGTCTTGAGTGGTTGGTTCGTTAGGACCTGGATGGTGTGGGCTTGAAAGTAGGGCCTTAATCGTCGAGCGGTGATGACCAAAGCAAAGGCCATTTTTTCTACCCTCGGGTATCTTTCCTCTGCTCCCCAGAAGGCTCGGCTTGTGTAATACACGAGCGCTTGTGCCCGTCCTCCTCCCTTAATAGAACTGAACTTAACACTATTTCCAATACTGATAAGTACACGTAGAGCACTTCCCCTTATTTTCGCTAATTGATCATTGTCAGGTGGCTGAGGTGGTTTTTGAGCTCGATAAAGGCCCTGTCGTACTCTTCATCCCAATAGAAGGCCCTCCTTAGTAGACGAAAGAAGGGCGAGCACTTGTCAGTAGCATGAGAGATGAATCTGCTAAGAGCTATGACCCTACTGGCCAGGCGCTATACTTCCTTCGTGCTTCTGGGCGCTTGCATATCGAGGATCGCCTTTACTTTTTTAGGATTGGCCTTTATTCCCCTATAGGACACCATGAACCCAAGAAAATTCCCTGTCGAGACCCCAAAAACACACTTGCCGGGATTAAGCTTCATGTTGTTCCTCCTTAAGGTTTGGAAGGTCTCATCTAAGTCCAAGAGGTGTTGTTCAGTTTGGAGGCTCTTCACCAGCATGTCATCTATATATACCTCGACATTCCTTTTGATCTGACCCTTGAACATCTCATTGACTAGTCTTTAGTAGGTAGCTCCGGCGTTCTTCAGCCCAAAGGGCATAACTCGATAACAGTAGAGCCCTCGATCGGTGATGAAGGCGGTCTTTTCTTGGTCGGGCTTGTACATTTTGATCTGGTTATACTCTAAGAAGGCATCCATGAAGCTGAGGGTTTGGTGGCCCGCTGTCGAGTCCACTAGCGTGTTGATCCTTGGGAGAGGGAAGCTGCCCTTTGGGTATGCTTTGTTCAAGTTGGTGAAGTTGACACACATTCTTCATTTTTCGTTCGGCTTCCGTACCATCACCACATTGGCTAGCCAGTCAGGATAGTAAACTTTTCTTACAAAACTGGCTGCCAGTAACTTTTCCACCTCTTCCGCGATCGCCTGATTATGCTCTAGGGCAAAGTTTCTTTTCTTCTGCTTGATAGGCCTTGATGCCGGGTTGACATTCAACTTGTGTATGACTACCCTGAGGTCTATCCCCAGCACATCCTCATGTGTCCAAGCGAACACATCCCAATTCTTGACAAGGAAGTCCTGTAGTCAGACCTTAAATTCTCTTGGTAGGTCTGATCTAACTCTGGTGGTTTCGTCAGGCGTGTTAGGGTTGAGGACATTATCTTCTAGCTCTCCTCTTATCTCTGCCAATACCGGAGCCTTCTCATCTTGGACTTTCAGGCTATCGATGGGCATATTTTCTCTGTTACCTGTGCCTTCTTTGAGTGATGCCATGTAGCATTCCCTAGTAGTCACTTGATCCCCTTTAACTTTCCCGACTCCCTTATCCGTCAGAAAATGCATCAACAGATGATACGTTGATGTGACCGCCCTTAACCGGTTCAGCACAGCCTTCCGAGTATTGCATTATAGGCTGACGGGTAGTCGACAACCAGGAAATCTACTGCTATAGTCGCCTGAAGTTCTCCTTTGCCTATTGTGACGGACAAGCTGATTGTTTCCAACGGGAGCAACCGGTCACCTATGAATCCCACCAACGGTGTTTGGACGGGCTTGAGCTTGTCCTGCCCAATTCTCATTTGCTCAAAGGTAGGGAGGTAAGGAATATTTGTTGAGCTACCATTGTCGATGAGGATACGGTGCGTGAGATAGTTTAAAATGACCAATATTACCACCAACGGATCATCGTGTGGTTGGCTTACCCCTCGGGCATCCTCCGCTGAGAAAGTGATGGCGGGCACTCTAGTTTGAGCTATTTCACTGGTTTCTCTATTGTCACAAGATGTAGATTCCTTTCTACATAATTTGCCTCACGTATGACTTTCTAGTTGAGTTGGACTCTCCTCATCCTGTGAAGCCTCCGAATATCACCCTTATCTCCCCAACGGGCCCTTCGGGTCTTCTCTCTTCTCGGGTCCTCTACGGGTAATTCTCACATCTAACACGCTGCGGTCATGCGATAAACCTTTGCAGTCGGCCTCTTTGGATCAGAGCTTCGATCTGTTCCTTTAGGTCAAAACAGTTATTGGTGTCGTGACCATGGTCTAGGTGAAAATGGTAGTACTTGTTGTGGCTCCTTTTCTCCGGTGGAGCACAGATTCTTTTGAGCCACTTGATACTAGGGTCGTCCCGTATGTGAACAAATACCTGTTCCATAGGTGCATTGAGGAGGGTGTAGTTTAGAAACTTGCTCTGGGGAGGTTGACTCGCGATATGATCCCTTAGCCGCCGCCTCCTTCTCTTACCCGGGGACCTCTATCTTTCCAAGGTTCCTGCTGCTGCTCCCGCTTTCTTTTATTGTGCTGCAGGTTGGGCTCGGCGTCTCGTTCTCACTTGGCGTTGAGAGCATCCTCGGCATTCATGTATTGCTACGCCTTCACCATGAGGTCAGCTATTCTGGTCGGGGGGTTCTTGGACATGGAGAATAGGAACTTAGTGGATATTAATCCCACCATCAGGGCTGCCACCATCATCTTTTCGTCTGCATCATCGACTTGTAGAGTCTCTTTGTTAAACTGGGACACGTAATCTCGCAACAGTTCTCCCTTATTTTGTTTGATGTTTAGGAGATGAGTCGCCAGCTTGTAGTGCCTCTAGCCGTCGATAAAATGGCCAATAAACTGTCGGCTTAACTTGGTGAAGTTAGATACGCTTCCAAGCTTTAGCCGGCTAAACCATACCCTACGGGTCCCTTAATCGTGGTTGGGAACGCCCGACACATTCCCTTGTCTGGTGCTTCCTGGAGGCTCATGTATGTTTTGTAGGCTTCCCAGTGGTCCAAAGGGTCCCTACCACCATCGAACATCTCCATTTGCGGTGGTTTGAATTTATCGGGGAGGGGATGGACCATTACCTCTGTGATGAAGGGATAATCTGTCCTCTAGATGAGCTCATCGACAGTGACTGGGGCTTTGCCTTTTAGTGCCTCCCTCATCGTTGCCATTTCTTTTCTCACTTTCTCCATTCTTTCCTCCCAAGACCTTGGGATGCAAGCTCTTTCTTCATGGCGACTTTCTCGAAACTGGGACGCTGAGGTGCTCTTGTCCTCATGCATCGGAGGGATGCGAGACCTTGGCTATCCCGGTTCCCCATCGCTTGGTGCGTTTCCCCGAACTCTTAACTCCAGCATGATCTTCCGATTTTGTTCCATTAGCAACTGCATATTCACCGTCAAACCCTAGATCTTTTGTTTGAGCGTGTCGACCCTGGGAGTCTTAGGGCGTGCTCCATTAGAAACAGAGGTTTCCAGCCCACCAACTCCATTATTGTGGTTGTGTTGAGTTTCCATTAACCTGGTATTCACCATATGGACCTTTAGTTCTACCGGAAACAGCAGCGAGTTCCCACAAACGACGCCAACTGATAATGTATCTGAAGAAGGGGCCTCCCTTTACGCTAATCAGATGGTCCGTGATTAACCCAGGCCCTTGGTGGGGCGATTCTTGCACACACAGGATTCATACACAGGACAGTAGAGGGTCAAGGAGCTAGTACCCGACGGTGTGCTGATCTCTAGCTCTCCGACGATCAAGTCAGAGAGATTCGGGAGACTGTAGGTAGAACTCTCTAGTGCTAGGGTTTCTGAAATTCCATACCCGGTAGACGATGCAATACCCGTATTTATAGGTCTGGGCTGGGGGCGTATCAAGGTGAATCTCACCAGTCGCTTTTCCCCCACGTTCTCGTGTGGCACTGTTGCCCACGTTCTAGCGTGGCACTATTGTCCACATTCTTGGCTGCGTTCCTTCTGTCTTCTATCCTTTCTGTCATTTTCTTTAGATTTGGTAGGCCTACTGACAAATTTGTCGCGAAGGTCTTGCAATTCGCGTTAATGGTTTCCAGATGCGGTTTATCCTTTAAGTCATATAGTCGGGGTCTCGGGTAGTATTAGTGTTCCAGTGAAAAAGGGTAACCCGACTCTGGGAGTCGAGGGTATTAGACCCCCTGGGACCGAAGAGCCTTCTGGGCCTCGGGTGTTCCAAGTAGAGATTTTTTACGGGGCCTTGGGATTGGAATTTGAGTCTTGTGGTTCTTTTGTCGAGAGCCTGTGTGAGCACGTCCCCGAGTAGGACATCCTTGGGATCCTTTGGGACAAACTGCCTAGGGCTAGGCAATGGGCATGTTATCAAGGTTTGGTCCTAAGTCGGGGTATAATCTTCCCCATCATCAGGCACTACAGCCAGAGCACCCTTAGATAGTCAATTTCGGGTTATGATATGTTTTCCCTATCCTCAATCTGACCTTTTTTTGTTTGATTTTCTTGTAAACCTTATTGTGTTATGTTTTTCTTGCAAACCTGAATGTCATCAATGAGCAGAGACTTACGATCTGATTATGCTTTGTTTTGCAAACCTCAATCTGATCGTTGTGTGTAAATGTATGATCTATTTGTGCTATGTTTTGCAAACCTCAATCTGATCGTTGCGTGTAAGCATAATCTGTTTGTGCTTTGTTTTGCAAACTTCAATTTGATTCAAGTTATAAAACAGGGTTGAAAACAGGGGTAATCACAACACTGACTACAGGTTCTAACTGGGGTAAACTAGAAGGGGTATTGGCTGGCTGGGTTTAAGGCTGATGTACTAAGGTTTAATTAGATGCAGACTTGGAACTAAAATAAGGTATAAAAATTTCAGATATCAGGGGTGATCCACAGGGTTTTAACTTTTAAATCTATTGCATCTGCAGGGGTAATGAATTAAAGGTTGGGGTTTTGGAATCTTATTTAGGAAACACTCTAATGGCTGAGTTTAGGCTATCTCTAGTCAAGATTCCACCTAGTTTTGAAATTTCAGACATGAGACAATCTAGGTTTTGGAATTAACAGGTGCCACATGGTATAACGATGGAATATTTAGGTTCTTGATTGGGAACAGTTAAAGGGAAAAAGGAGAAGGTCTGCCGCTATATGGATAAGTTTTCTAGGGTTTGGCAAAGGAAAATAGCAAGGGTGATAAAAAAGGGATATGCTTCGCCGCTGCAAAGAGGATGAGAGAAATAGATAAAAGATAAAAACATACCCGTTTCAGTCATCCCGACATAAGAAGGGAAAGGAAGTGGAGATGGGGCAAATTATTAGAGATTTATTGTTGGTAACTGACAAAGATTAGAGATTTGGCTCCTTATATTATGCTGTTAAAAGGGTTTTACCCTTATAAAATCCTTTTTGGGCAAGGTAATGGATTACCACACTTTTTGGCGAATTGGATAAAACTTGGGTTCGATGAGGCAAATTTCCCTTAAAATTTCTATTTTAAAACGGTGTTTGGTCTCCACCTTTAATGAAATCATTTCATTTGGGTTTGCCCAAGCATCTGAATACATATGAACTTCACCAAAAATGGACTAATTGTCCAACGTCACCAAAGTACGATTAAATAATAAAAAGATTTCGTTTCGGCTATGCTTGGTTGCTAGTTAAGTAATGGAAAGTAGAGTAAAACAGTACTGATCTTCAAAAATCCAAATGGGGTGGCCATTTGGTTGCAAAAGGAAAATACTAATTGGAATATTGGCCTTCCGTTTAAGGTTTTTCTAATACCTTGATTTCCTTCATTAAAATCCGATCAAATTAGTCAGATTTTTGAACAAAATACGTTGCACATTATGAAAGTAAGGAATATTTTCTTATATTTTCTTACTTTCTTACTGTATTCTAAATCAACCAAACAATTGTTGGAAAACACAATTTCACTCTACTTTACTTTACTTCACTTTACTAATTTTCATACAATTAACTTCATTTCACTTTCTTGCATTCAACTAGCAACCAAGCAGAGCCTTCATAAACACTTCAAATGATCGTATTCTAATTATTACTTGCAAATCTAGTATGAGTTAAGATGAGTCCATCTTTAAGTATCGCCTTATGCATCCAAATGCTATGTATGTGTATTTAAAATGAAATTATTTCATTCTAGATGGCAACCAAATCCAGGCTAAATAGTTTATCAACCAAGTTTGAATATGA